>SMDT01003310.1:0-242049 GCA_005392925.1 Aquilaria sinensis
AAGGAAGGGCAACGATGGAGTTAAGGTGTTGGTGACAAAGATCAGACACTATTTTGGTAAAAATCTCAAAGGTTTTGATATTTTTTAAAAAATGCATAATAACCTCAAGATTTCAAAAACTATTTTTTAATCATTTTCTATTATTTTTCTAAACGGCAGTGGTATTTGGCTTATTTTAAAACATTAATTAGAGATTGGGAAGAAAAAAACTATAGTGGCATATTTACTCCCTACCCAAAACATTAGTAGCAAATTTGATATTTCTGCCTAATATTAATATGTGTATATATATTAAATTGATATTTATATATATTTATATAATACATCATATTAATATTTACCATAATACATATATTATTATTTATTTATACACATTATATTTATACATATATGAACATATTATATTTTTATACATATTCTAATATAATCATATTTTCATTCCAAGTTCTATTAATTGGATTTAAATCAGAAAAAGGGCGGTCTATATTGAAATTTAAATAATACTTTTTTGCATCCTATATTCTTGTACAAATATTTAGCAATTAATCTATATTTTTTTTATTTCAATATTTTTGATATAAAAATAAGAACTTTTATAAATGATAAATAAATATATTTTGTAAATATATTTTTTAATTTTTTCTGAAAATTTAAATCAAATTAAAAGTCAAATTGTGCAAATAATACTAATATGTGTGTGTGTATGTATATCATATATACGTATATATCATAAACATATATGGTAATATAATATTATTACAATATAATGTACAATTATATATTTAATTATTTCATTATATACCCCAATAATAATAATAATAATAAATACATATATATAATATAACCCAGAACAAAACAAGTCTCTATCGTACGAATTTCACAAGTGTCTCTCAACCTCATCTCTCACCCCATCCGGCGCCCAAACCATCATTCGTCTCGTCTCCTCTTCTCACCCTCCACAGCCGCCTCTTCTCGTCTCTTCTTCTTGACCTCGCACAGTCCGCCTTGCCGAGCCTTCACCGTCTTACTCCCTCATCTCTCTCATCCCCCTGCGTCCTCACCTCACCGTCCGCTCCATCGCCTCTCCGTCGCTCGGCCCTCTCCGTCGCCGTACCGTCCATCATCCTCTTCGTCACCGTCACCGTCGCCATCCTCTCCATTGCCTGGCCGTTCCTTGTCTTCTCTCCATCTCCGTCGCCGTCGCCGTCGCCTCGCTGGTCCTCATCCTCTCCTCGCGCGTCACCTCTCTGGCCCTCGTCCTCTCCGTGCGCAGATCTGATCTATTTTAACTGCTGTGGATTCTTGCGTCGCCGACCTCGCCTTGCCGTGGGTGCACCAGATCCGCTCGCCGTTCGCTGCTCTTCGACGCCACCTTGGCTTCTCGTTCAGCCACGCTGCTCCGCCCGCCAGCCTGGCTCCTCGATCCGTCATGCTGCTCCGCCCGCAGCGTTTGCGGATTTTGGTTTTGAATTTTTGTATTTGTTTTTAAATTTTGCGGATCTTGTTTTATTTTATGGTTTTGTTGTATCTTCTTGTTTTATGTTGTTATATTGTGGAGATTTGTTCTGAGTATGTTTTTTTTCTGATTTTTCATAGTTTATGTGATTTTTGTGATTTTGTTATTTTTGTAATTCTATAATTTTGTGGTTCTGTTGGCTTGAATTTTGTAAATATAATGTATAATTTTTTTTAAATATTTTGTCTTATTATTAAATATAAAATAATTTTTACTAATAGATAAAATATATAGTTTATATATATATATATATTGATCAACTATATAGTATATATATATATATATCTTTTTTTTTATAAAAAATTTTCAACGGCTTGAGCCTTTGGTTTATCTTCCAAAGGCAAGGCCATAAGAAAACCTTTAAAAAAACATTTTATACAGGCTAAATAATTATATGATATTTGGCTGTTGGAAATTTTTAACAACTTATTTTTTAACTGTAGTTGTTGTAAATACTAATAATAAAAGAAGAGTTGCTGGATTTTTTTTTTTTAATGAAGCATTTTATAAGGAACTGTTTCCAACGGCTTCACATTGAAAAATTCAATTTTTTAACTTGAAGTCTTTGTAAAAGGCCAGTGGAAAAGGTCATTTTTTTGTAATGTAAGAACATTGAACAAATAAATAAAAATACGTAACCGATTTTTCACTACTAAAATTATTGTGTTTACCAACTGCCATTTACCAACTGTTGCACGTTGGTAAGTTCAATTTACCAATGCGCAGCCATTGGTAAACGCAAGTTGGTATTCAATTCGTTGAAAATTTTTTTACCAACGCGTAAGTAATAACACGTTGGTAAATTCCAACGCATACACGTTGGTAAAATTGACGTTGGTAATTACCAACGGTCAGGAACCGGCCTTGGTTTCCAACGCGTGGTTGTAGTTACCAATTGCCATGCGCATTGGTAACTACCAATTACCACAACAGTTGGTAATTTGACAGTTGGTAGTTACCAACGCGTATGGTAGTTGGTAATTTACCAACTGATGTGACAGTTGGTAATTACCAACTGCCAGTGATAGTTGGTAGGGGACCGCATTGGTAATTACCAACTTACTGCAGTTGGTAAGGGGGTTGGTAATTACCAACGTGTATTGCAGTTGGTAATTACCAACGCGTGCAAGTTGGGCTTAAGCCGTTGGTAATTACCAACTTACATACACGTTGGTAATAATGTCTGTAAGTACCAACGCGGATGACAGTTGGTAATTACCAACGCGCGCGAGTTGGTAACTCTCGGTACCGCGTTGGTAATGTACATTAAGTGTTCAAGGGTTCGGTTGTTTCGTATTTTTCCCACTTTGAAACAAGTTCAAAATTACCATAGCAATTCCAAAGTTCCCCCAGCCTTGCTCAGCAATAAAGATTACACAGATATGCAAACGTAATTTCCATAAAATGTTCTCAAAAACACCCTAATTAAAACAAGAACATATATGTTTGGAACAAACCATACAATAATCAACGGATTACACATTTCAGTAATTTCATAATGATGTCTTAATTAGGTCTAACAATTATTATGTCTGATAACACAAGAAATTTGGAAATGATTTACCTGTTGATGACTACCATCACGGAGTGCCAACTATCTCCTCATCATCCGAGTCTGAGTCATCAGGATACTGTGGAACTGGTTGAGCCGGCGGGCACGAAAGGTTTAGCGAACGACAAATAATCTCCAAGTGAGCCCGGTACGCCTCCAATGCGGCTCTATTCGCCTCCATCTCTGCTCTCTGTCTCCTCTTAATTCTCGCGAGCTTCCTCTCGTACTCGGCATCCCTCCGCGCATTCTCCTCCACCATCATCTTCTGTACTTGCTCGTTGAATTGCGGTGTCTGTGTGATGTCGATAGGTGGGATAGCACCTAACTGTCGGTGTCCCGGTATGACACACTACTCAGATCCTAATCCAAAAACACGCCCTCTCCTTCTACCGCCAGATGCAGTACTAATGATTCCTAGTTCATCAATTGCCCCTACTCCATCCTCTTGTTGTGTTTGCTCCTCCATCTCTACACTGATACGAGTTTATAGAAACATAATAAAATACATTTGAAAATGACATTATTGGTCAAACATGGTAAGTATCTTAAGAAGAGTTGAGAATCAAAAGTTATAATACTTACAGCAACTTCTTCACAACGCTTACTAACATATTTCCCATTCTTCATTTTATGTGTTGCTTGAAGGACTTTAAACAAGCCGGGGTCCTTCTTCTCTGGATCTCTCTCTCTCTAATTGAATGAAACGTAAGATTAATATGTAATTTAAGTTAATTATTTACTTAACTTTAAAATGAAAGAACATGTATTATTGTACATACCATTTGCTCTTGATGTGCAGACATCGAGATAGATCCCCCTGCATATGTCGCGCTGCAAGAGCCAGACTGTGAATCCTCGTCAGTCCCTGTTGCTCGCATTGCCTTGAACCTAGCGGACTTCTGAATGAACTCCGGACTGGCCCAATATGTCTCCATTTCTGCATATGCAGCATCTGACATAAAGTTTGCCTTCGCTCGACATTTAACAGGATCCTTCACACGTCGGATTTCTGACATCATGCTTCTGTAATGCTGTGCTCCCAAGATATTCCACACCCGATACACCTCATTATGGTGTATCGGATCCCACTCACAGCTCATTTGTACCGGATAAAATGTGTAAACTATTAGCATGATAAAAACAAGTTGGAATGCCTATGACATGAATACATCATTTCTTACTAATATACGTGTTATACCTTAAAAACACGCCACCACTACTAAAGGTCTGATGCAGAGACGGAGGACCAATCAGCATAAGGTTTGAAATGTGTGGTGAAACATGGTGTCACCAACCGTGTCACTGCAGCTGGTATGAATCTGCAAAGCCCAAATGATTACTTAGTTACTTCTTCATGATTCACAGTAATGTAAGTAATATTAGTATTTTTATAACATTTGTACCATGTTAAGCACTTACGTGTTACCATGTGGGGATATCCTCATCCGGGCTCGGGCTGCTATCTGTGACATCGATGATGGGATGTCATCAATATGTATATCATCATCTGAGGGAGCCGTCGTCAATATCGGGTGCATACCATGGCGCGCACTAGATCCATGTCCAGATGTCGTGCCTCCACCGCCTTGAGATCGGTGCTCATGTGAATGGACATGCGTCGCTGGCACTGTTGTATCCTGTGTCTCTAGCCTGACATCGTCTTGTGCCCGGGATGAAGAACCCATCCTCTGTCGCTCATTAAGTATTGGCTCCATGACCTCTTTAAACTGGGCAAATGGTCCTTTCCCAGGTCGGCGTTTATAGGTGTTATCCCTTTTACGTGGCATCTACATTTATTATTATCTAAGTGAGAAAATTAAACATAACAATTGTTTACTGACATTTATTATGAAGTATTAGGGGTACATAAATTTACCAAATATGTTCTAAACATTACAAATGACTCGTGATCATGACACATTGTATCCGTTATATTCATTCATTCGACCCAGTGCTTCCATTCTCGTCAATCTCCTCATTTTCTTCTGTGTCACTGTCATCGGATATAAGTTCCTCCTCATCATCTGTATCGTCATTCGAACGCCCCTCGTCAAGTACATCTTCTTCAATATCATCACCGACACCCGGGTCAGCTAACTCCTCAACTGGGCCATCTTCAATTCTTTGACAACTCACAAATCCACTGTCTTGATAAACGTCATCCTTGTCAACAATTGCTCCCTGGATTATCCATCTAGGTTTTATCTTTATAACAGCTGACCACCTATTTTTTTCACGTGACTTTGTCGGATATGGTGTGTAGTAAACTTGGTCAGCCTTGTGGATGCTAGAATGAAAGGATCAAACTTCTGATATCTGCGGCTATCCCGTATCTCAACTAACCCAAACTTGTTTATGCATTCGAGTTCCACGTTTAGGTGTTGGGTCAAACCAAGTTGCACCTAAACAAAACAACATTCTTATGTGGATAGCCAGGATATTCGAGTTGAATGACTTTCTTCTAATACACCATAAAAATCACATTCAACTTCACTTGAACCTGTGCTTCGTATGCAGACTCCACTATTAAATGTTGATTTGTCCTTGACCCCAGTCACTTAATGTGAAACTTGTACCCATTTGTGAAATAAACTGGCCATGTCTCTAACCCGACGTGATGGTCCACATGCAACATCCCACAAGATGTTATTGACAATATTGTTACCTGGATCATCAACCTATGTAAAATATTTTCATTTTATGACAATATATCTGGAAGTTTATAAAGCTTAACATATTGCAATACATAGTGACTAAAAGCACACGTTACATAGTGTTCGGAAGCCAGCTTGAGAAATTGTTTTCAATGTAGTATGTCCAGGTCTCAGACATTGTGATATTCGGGTTCATGCAGTTTCCACTTACCATATCCAACGAAACATACTGTGAGGAAATACAGAAATGATGAAAATATGTTAGTTTCGTCAAATGATTAGTCTAGAACTTCACAATAAGCAAAGTGAAGGATCATCATCAAAGATGACTTACTTTAGATATGGCCTGATCTCGGCTTACAGTTTAGAAGAACGTATGTGGTTGCAAGTCTGAGTTCATCGTCAGTGAGGATATCTATATCTACATGCACCATATGGACGTCCCGGAAATCTGAAAGATAGGACCACAACTCGATTCATCATATGGTCAGGTCCGCCATCATCATTACGAGGTACTCTAGTTGCCATATTGAGGGAATATGGGATTCAAAGTAGTGAGAGCAAAATGATAGAAGGTCTCCTCAATTAGATATGCTTCACAAATTGAACCCTCAACATGAGCCTTATTTGATACCTTTCATTTTGAGGTCATGCATACAACGCTCAAATTTGTACATCCACCTATATTGAACGGGGCCTCCAACCCTTGCTTCGTAAGGTAGGTGAACCGGGAAATGTTCCATCGAATCAAAAAAACCGGTGGAAAAATTCTTTCCAACTTACAAAGTATGACAGGAATATTGGCTTCCAAATCGACCATGTGATTCACATCTAACTCTGGAGAGCATAAATCTCTAGAAGAATTGGCTTAACTCGGTCAACGGTTTCCATAATATTTTCAGGAATTGCTTCAAGTGCAATTGGGAAGGAGCCTCTGCATCATTACATGACAATCATGGCTTTTCATACCAGACATCTGACTTACATTACTGTCAACACACCTCCCAAGGTTCGATGCATATCCGTCTGGGAGTCTAAGTGTTTTAACCCAATTCAGATCACATCTATGCTCTGTTGGTGTTTAGTGCAAAAGTGAACCTCGCTTTGGGTTTAAATGCTCGGCCGTCGCCTTGAGGAATTAAATTTAGCTCTGATCGACTGCACAGAAATCTCCAGGTCCTTACGAGCCTTCACGTTGTCCTTAGTTTTATTGGTCACATCCATCACTGTATTCCATATATTGTCAAACACATTCTTCTCTATATGCATAACATCCAAATTATGTCGGATTAAGTTCGTGGCCCAATATGGTAACTCCTAAAAAATGCTTCGCTTCGTCCAATTATGTGATTTTCCATAATCACACGGGCGATGTTGTGGACCAT
Source organism: Aquilaria sinensis (assembly GCA_005392925.1). NCBI lineage: Eukaryota > Viridiplantae > Streptophyta > Magnoliopsida > Malvales > Thymelaeaceae > Aquilaria > Aquilaria sinensis. The sequence continues at coordinate 7,108 of SMDT01003310.1, forward strand.
CGTTAGCAATTGATGGAATCCAGGAGATTCTTTCAAATATAGCCTCACCTGATAATCGATCGGGAGGCAATAACTTCTCTGATTTCCCCTTCTTGAAACAAGTACAATGTTCCTTCTATATGGGTGGTTCCGGCTCAAGAAGTTGTCGGTGACAGTCGAAAAATGAGATTTTTCCGCCATACTTAAGTTGGAATGCTTTACTATACTCCATGCAAATAAGGCACGATAACCTCTCATGAGTCATCAATCCGGACAACATCCTATATGCCGGGAAGTCATTTATGGTCCACAAAACCGAAGCGCGGAGCTGAAAATTTTGTTTCAGTGAAACATCCCATGTTTCGACCCCATCCTCCCATAGCTGCTTCAATTCATGAATAAGTGGTTGTAAATAGACATCAATATTCTGACGTGGACTCCGAGGGCCACGTATCAATGCAATAAAAAACATATATGGCTTCTTCATACACATCCACGGAGGCAAATTATAGGGAGTAACAATGACAGGCCAACATGAGTATTGTTTACCTGAGTACCCGAAGGCGAACATTTCGGGCCTCCGCTGCAAACGACGGGTACGTGGAATCAAAATGTTTCCATGCTTCCCCATCTGAAGGATGTTTTAAAACATTTGGGTCGGATCGATGCTCATTGTGCCACCGCATGTGCTCTGCAGTTGAGAGTGAAGCATATAGTCGCTGAAGCCGAGGAGTGAGTGGTAAATAGTGCATAGTCTTCCTCGCTCTATCCTTACCTCGCCCATTTGTTCTCGGCTTAAACCGAGATTCACCACAAAACTTGCATTCTGAAGCATCTTCATCAGTATTCCAAAACAACATGCAGTCGTTTACACAAGCATCAATTTTAAGATGGGCAAGACCTAGTTGTGAAACTAATTTCTTCATTTTAAACCAATTTGATGGCATCTTACTATCTGTAGGTTGAGTCTCTTTCATCAGCCCGGCAATGCCATTAAAACATGCTCGTGACATGTGATATTCAGACTTAAGGTTAAGAAAACGGACAGCAGCAGACAGCTCAGAATGATTTTCGCACTCATCCTAAAAGGGGTTGATGCTGAGTTCAATAAATTGAAAAATTTTTGTGCACTTTCATTCGGCTGCGCAACATTGTCTTCCGGAAATTGTGAGAAATTAGGCCTAGTGGCATCTAATACCATCCTTTCGTATGGATTTGTCGAAGACCCCTGCTCAAACTGATCAAAGCCATAGACACCCGCGTCTGTATCTGATTCTACATTAAATAGCTCTCCATGAGCCGTTCAATTCAAGTAAAAAGGCTTAAACCCCCATTTGTACAGATGAACTCTAACCTCGTCACACTATTGAAATCGCAAATTCTTACACTTCCGACAAGGATAGCGAATGCATAACCCACTCATTGTTTCAGGATGAGGCATAGCAAATGATATAAATTCATGAACCCCATCCTCCCACTCTTGTGTGTACCCCCTTCGGCCAGGCAAGAAACAGTTACTGTACATCCAACTACGTCCCGACTCCATTACAAACTAAATATGTTCTTATTCGTATAAAAGAGTCATGTTATCATCAAAGAACACAATCATGAAACTATTAATAATCAGCCGTACCCTTCCAACATATGGATGCATGCATATAAACACATTACTACTAACAACTTTATTTTGGGTATTATTATTAGTCAAATTTAAGTACTATAGGTATTATCGTACTTGGTTCTATCATTATTGTAGATTATTATGTAATAATTACAATATGTAATTTTTTTAAGTATTGGGCAAAGTTATTGATTAGTTAGATAATAATAATTAATAAATAATATAATAATAATAATAATATAATAAAGAATAATAATAAAAATAATTAAGGGAGGATTTATTATTATTTTATTATTCTTAGGAGGCTTATTATTATTATAATAATAATTAGTTATTATTCTAATTATTATTCTTCTTCTTATTATTCTTATTAGTTATTAGTTTATTATTATTATTATGACTAATGGCATTTGCATATTATGTTATTATTAATACTTCAACTATGGTAAGTACTATGGGTATTACTGAAACTTTGTTTAAAAATAAATTTAATTAAGTTTTAGTATTATTGACTATTGTTTCTTTTTAAGGATTATACAGGATTGGCTTTTTATATAATAATAATAATAATAAATAATAAGAATAATACTATAATAATAATAATAATAATAATAATAATAATAATTTAATATATATAATAATACTTAATATTATTATTATGGACTGTCCTAAGTAATTAAGTATAAAAGATTATGATGTAATAATAATAATTACATACCTTATCACTATCAGTATTATTATGATGTAAGTAGTATTGCTCAAATTTAAGTACTATGGGTATTATTGTACTTTTTTTTATAATTAATTTAATTATTATGTATTAGTACTATTTGTATTTATTAAAGTAGTATAAATATTATTCTTATATTATTATTATGACTGTCCCATGCATATAAGTATAATTATTATGATGTAATAATAATAATTTATTAAAAACGTTTTTTTTTTATTATTATTATTATGGGTATTATTATTACTGAAATTTAATTACTATGGGCATTATTGTACATGCTTCAATAATTATTTTAATTATTATGTATAATTAGTATTTGTAATTTTTATAAGTTTGATTAATAATAATATTGTTATTATAATAATTATTATACTTATTATTATAATAATTATTATTACAATAAATATTATTACTAATATTATTGTTATGACTGTGCCGTGCTTATAAGTAAAATTATTATGATGTTCCCATGCATATAAGTAAAATTAGTTTTAGTATGATTATTATTATAATCATCATCAATCAAATTATTTTTATTAATAATATTAATATTCTTAATATTATTGTTATTATTAAACATATTATTACATTACTATTATTAACATTCTTATTGTTCTTAGTATTAACATTATAACATTGAACATTTCATAAGTAATGAATATTGCTTAGGTTCGTTACTATTATTTTATAAGTTCCTACTACTCATCTCGTACACATATTAATTAATTAATATTATTACTCTTATTATTTTGATATTATTGGTACATCTTTCTATATTATTATTATTATTACACCATGACATAATATAACCATTTACAGCTGATCACTCCAACTAAATCATAACTAAACCTATTAGCATCAAATTATACAAATAATGATTTCATAAAATAATCTATATCATAAACTAAAAATTTGTACCTCTAACATAATTAAATACAATTAACAATGAAATTGCAGATTCACTCTAATCCATCACAAAATATATCTACAGATAAGAAATAATTAATATAGATTGCATATTCAAATACCAACAACTATGTTCAAACCATAGTGACAACACATAAGTTTTATTATCAATATTAATAATTAAAAACAATTTCCCTTCATAAATCCCGCTTTTAATTTGGAAGAGAAAAAAAATGAAACTTACCTCGAACGACTTCGAACGGAGAGAAAAAACAATGGGTACGTCTTCAAGCTCACAGATGCAGGGATGAACTGAAAAAAGGGGGGGGGAAACTTAATATTCTGGTAATATAATAAATTTCTGCAAATGAAAAAAAAACGTACAAACACCATGCGTATTTAAAAAAATTTGTTACTCAGATTATTATTATTTTTAGAATTATTATTATTATAATTATTACTATTATTATTATTATTATTTTTATATTTGGAGGGTAATATATTATGACTATTATTAGAAACGATGACTATTATTATAAAACTTTGGTACAAAATTAATTTTGTTTTGTATTATTATTATACTAATCATTATCATTATTATTATTATTATTGTGGTTATATGGTAAATATTATTCTTATTATTAATCGTATTATTACATTATTATTTTCCTCATTCTTATTGTTCTTACGATTAACGTGTAGGTAATTATTATTACTTAGTTTCATTATTATAATTTTCTAACTTACTACTACTACGATGTACTATTCTACTAAAATTATTATTACTGTTATTATGTTTATAGTATTAGGGGTGCATCTTATAATAATAATAATAATTATAATTATTATTATTTTATTATTATTACTATTACCCAACACTAAATCACCCAAACTAAACCTTAACTCAACTAATTACGCTTTAAAGAATGTAAAAAAAAATAAATGAAATAAACAATCTATATGGAAATTGAAAATACCTATCTTCAACATAATTAAATACCATAAATAAATTTCATCTTCACTTTTTCCATCAATAAAATTACCCATAAATAAAAAATAATTAACACAAAATAAATGGAAAAAACCCAACTAAAATAACCAGAAAAATTTAGAACCACATTCATAATACATAAATTTTAATTACAACATAAATAAGAAAATACAATTTTTTTCAGTAAAAAAAAATTCGGATAACAAAAAAAAATTTATAAACGTACATCCACCAACTTCAAATGCTACGGAATGTAACAATGAGAAGCTATGAAACCTCAAATAAAAGTTGAAAATGGAACAACAATGCATCAAAATGAAAGCACGCTTTTTTCGGAAATATATACCTAAAATTACAATATTTCTATTCAATACACACATACCCGTCACCACAACGACCGGATCTACGAAATGGGAGCGAAAACGGCGCTCCACGGCCAAAACACGGCCGCCAATCGACGGCGTCGGCGTAAGCTCAAGTGGGAGCTTCTCTCTCCCCCCTCCTCGAAAAATGGCGTCTGAAACCTGAAGGAGGAAGAAGATGAATTTTAAACACGATTTACCAACGGCTAGCCATTGGTAAATTAACCTTAGCAAAAAAAAAATAAAAAATACCAACGCAGAGAAGTTGGAAATTTACCAACAGTTGTGACCGTTGCTAATTAGCCGTTGGTAAAAAAAAAAACTTGAACAAAAATTTTATTGTTACACCAACGCGTGCACGTTGGTAAATATGCCGTTGGAAAAGCCTTAAAAGTTAGTAATGTTTTGAACACTTGGATATTTTTTTTTTTCTCTTGGAAGTTGGAGCCATGGAGGCATGGCTCACATGAAAACACCTATTCCAAAGACCTAGACAATGGTGTAAGGGTATGGCTGCCATCATCCTCAACTTGCAGTCAATTTCAGTATCAAATTGTTCACCAGCCTTAGCATTTGATGCCGCTTTGATTACTTCCTTCTCATGCGAGAAACCTTCAAAGATCTTTGCCATTGATTGGATTTTTAGGATAAAAGGGGCAATAATTAGATTGTCGGGACAAAGAGTGGCAGTGATGGGCAATTATTGGATCATCGGGATAAATAGGAGTGAAAAGTGGAGGCAATACGCGGCGATTGGATTGTCAGGATAAAGTGGAACGAAGAGTGACAACGATGGGTGGTGATTGGATCATTGGAACAAAGAGGGGCAAAGAGCAATGGCAATTGGATCGCCGGGACAAGAGGGTGGCAATTGGAGAGAGAGATTGTTTGAGTAGGAAAAATTTAAAGGTAGAATTGTAAAATACCCACTATTTCTATTTTGATGTATATCCATAATTTCTATGGTAGTTTGAACTAGTTTGTGAAAGGTATATTAATTTTTCACATGTAATGATGTCGTAGACAATAATTTGATACAAAGTTATACACCGAGTTCATTTACGATAAAGTCGTACATATATGTTTGACATTTTTAAAACTAACCGGGTTTACTTATGCAGCCTGCGTGCGGAGTTGAGACGGTACTATGTTGCTGGTCATGTTTCACATCTTCCAATACCGGCCGAAAGGCTATAGGATTGGTCGAAATTCCAAGCAAACAAGCAGTAAGAAGACAATGTTTCATGTACATGCACACCGTTTAAAGCAACTTATCCAAAAGTGGGGCTGGGTTCTATACTCTAAAGTTTCATGCGGAGCCGAGGAAGAGGAGGAGCAAGTATAATTGCTTTCACTGAGAGATTCGAGACTTGCCAAGGCAAAAAAAAAAAAAAACTCAAAACTATAGCTATTTGATTTTCCATATTCCCATGTTCGTCTCTTTTGTTGTCTTTCTCATACACATACACTTACTGTGGTTTTGTCGGTCCTCCAACATATTTGCAGAAATGCCGACGACAGAAATGATAATACGACACACCCACACACCTGAATTTCTCGTTTGCTTGTGGCGGCATCAATTTCACTCTACCAAGGAGGCATGTCAACAAACAAACATTTGTAGGCATGTAAACGAATAGAGTATTCGGTGAGTTGTTCGGCAAAAATTTATTTATATTTGTTTATTTAATTAAATTGAATGAATATGAAACGGTTTTTCCGTTTAATTAATTAAACAAATAAACATAAACAAAGTCCCGTTCATTTATTTTTGTTTATGAACCGTTCGGTTATTGTTTGTTTATATTTATTTATTTATTTATTTATATATTAGCTGTATATTTAGTATTATATATATTTTATATATTATAATATCTCCGTCCCAATTAAGTTGAAACATTTCTCTGGGCACGGAGATTAAGGCGTATGTAATTTGTGTTAATTTTTTATGTAGTAAAATTTTAAATAATGATTAAAAAAGAAAAGATTCTTTTTTGGGTTTTGTGTAAAAATGATTATTTAATTGTTTAAACTTTTCCAAAAGAGGAAACGTTTCAACCTTTTGTGATATCCCAAAAAGAAATATGTTTCAAGTAAACTGAGACGGAGGGAGTTTATTTTTATTAGTGTTCACATACACATGATTGTACTCTAATCTACCCCAAATTAATCTATTATCCTTGTTTTTCAAAATATAATTAGTCATTTCTCTCATAATATGAACTTACTATAGCATCAAGTCCAGCCTCATAGTCCTAACTCATAATCTCTTTCACTATTGCATATTGTTGTGTCAATCATTGTTAAACTCATTCCAATTCAGATTAGTAGTAGTCATCAGCTTTAATTGTCCGCATTCGTATTCATATTTGTGTATTAATAAATAAAATAAACGAACACGAATAGAGAAGTTACGTTCGTTTATTGTTCATATTTGTTAAATGTTAAACAAATGAACATGAATATAGTTTGTTCGCATTCGTTAGGTTCATTTACAACTTTACTTATACTCCTCTTGACTTGCAAAAAATGTTTGGCTTGCCACATCTATCAGCAGGCTTTAAACTAAGAGTCAATTTATTTTAATTTAAGTCAATTTAATTTAAATTAGCTTAGTTTTATTTTTATATTTTTTTCACCGAAAACCAATTTTATTTAAAATCCAATATTATACAAGTGTAACAATCCATTTGAAATAAAATTTTTATCATGATATTAAATTTCTATAAATTTTCCATTTTTAACGCCTAAAAAACTTCATAAAAAATTAATAGTATCATAAAAATTTTACAATTATTGGATCATTTCACCTAAATAATATTTGCATTCAAATGAAATTGTTTTAAATTTTTTAATTTTTTTTCATTGATAAATGATAGGGATCATTTGCATTTTTTTGTTCTCTGGTTCGACTACAGTGATTTGCTTTGCAAGATTTGAGGGCTTAAAACTAATTTAAAGTTCAAGAACTAGAGAGTTAATCCAGTGTGGTGGCTGTTGTTGTACAATATATACATTGTGTTTATTTAAATTAATAATATCCGGGATTTACGAAATTTGAGACTGATCGTGCGTGTGTAATTAGTTGATTAATTAACCACTAAATACCTTTTATGTACATCAGTCAACACTTTCCATCTAATTACTAGCCATCAGCCCCAGACACACAAGGATTTCTGTTCATATATATATATATATATATATATATATATCATATAAAATTAGTTGGGGTACTTAAGAAAGTAAAATTATTAATGGGAATGTGGTGGTATATGATTAGAGTAGGCACTGGAAGCATCAAATGGAGGTATAAGCCATGGGATTCCTTGGTGGAAACAAACACGCTCGACTCGACTGATAACTTTTGTTTTACTGAGCGAGCGTATGGAAACTTTGGCCTCCAACTCCAACCATCCTCTATTTCTCTCTCTTTCTTCGTTGGTTTCTTGGTGTTACACCTAAGCTTGTAATTGTCTCTACTTGAAATATTACATGTTATAATTGAAGAATTCATTTGAGTTTGAACGCCTGTCACACCTTTCAATTACGAATAATGGGTTTTAATTACAAAGTTTTAAACAAATACTACTTTTATCTCATATTCTTTGCGCAATTTAACTTGTTTATATAGTTTGACTTGAATTTTTTTATATTAGTATTTATTAGAAAAAATATTTAAAAATATATTTAAAAACTATATGTATTTATTTTTTAACATTTTTTGTTAGCTTTTTAACGTTTTCTTTTAGATTTTTAATGGCCAATGGCATATCCACTAAACTTCAATGGCATATCTGGCCCATTTTAAAACATTAGTGGGAGATTAGACCTAAAAAAAACTATAGTGGCATATTTGCTCCAAACCCAAAACATTAGTGGCTAATTTGATATTTTTTCCAAATTAAAATTAATGGTTCAAGAAAAAAAAATGAAGCAAGATATAATAATAATAATAATAATAATAATTTAACTATATCATTTTAATTTTTTCAAAAAATAAAAACTCAATTATAAAAAGAATAAATAAGAATGTAAATTGTGAAATTAAAATAAAAATAATAAAATCTACAAAAAAAATGAAGAAAAATAAAACTTCCAAATCAGAGCTTGTTTCCTACAGCCCAGCTTGAACTTTTTTTTTAGGAGGAGCGCTTGAACTTGTTTCAACCTTTTTATTTTATTTTATTTTTCATTTTTCTATATTTAAACTAAAATATTATGTCCACTATAATTTAAATGGAACATATTCCATAATTTTATATTAGTTATGTTATTTCTGAAATATTTTTATGCTAGTAGTTACAATATAATCTAAAAATAAAAAAATGAATACTAAGATATAGTATGTGTTTTGCCACTCTTTTTTGGGTAAATTTTACCAACCATATAGTATAAAAAAAATAAATAATAGTAAAAATGAAAAATAAGTATACAAAAATAAAGAATAAAAATTTCATATTTTTCTATTTCTGTTATTTTAAATAAATATTATTCCATATTATTTTTTTACTTATTTATTTGTTTCACTATTTTCAATCTAAAATAAAAAAAAATATTTGTCACTCACAGCCATTGAGGCAGTTGGGTCATTGAGCTTAAATTTACAAGTATTTTTTATATTTTTTCTCTTATTATTTTTTATCTTCCCATGATACTTCTTATATCTTTTCTTATTTATATCTGTTTATTTTAATTTAATACTTTAAATTTGGTATCATTTTTTATTTTAATTATTTATTTATTTTTATATTTTTATGCATTTTATTTTTTATATTTTAGTAGTAGTAGTAGTAGTTTATGGCCTTTTATATATTAAGGCTTAATATTTTATAAAGTATTTAAATTTTCTACATTTTTTCTTACTTTGCCTAAAAAATAAAATAAATTATAAATATTATTATTTTGGAAATATTTTAAAAGTAAATAATCTTCATGCACAAAATGTAACTTAATTTTTTTAATCTCCACCAATTATAATGTAAAATTTGACTCCAATTAGTTAGGATATATAAAAAAAAAAATTATCACAGTAACTTAAAGTGTTGAATTGAGAGTAAAATCCACCATGAGTTACCTAACTTATTTTTGTATCATAAATGGGTATATGAACTTCATATTGTTCTAGTGAGATATTTTTTCTACTATTGTGCATCTCAGTTATCTACTTTCCATCAATTTAACATTTAAATTTGATAGAAAATGCTGATGTAGCATAAATAAAAATTAAAATAAATTTAAAATAATAACATTAGTCCTCCAGCTTTTTCAATAACTAATTCTAACCCTTGTAAATATAAAAACCATCAGTTACCCCCAATATTTCTAGTTTAACTAATTCAACCAGAGACACTATGATTCTTCGCTAAAACTGATTGTAAGAGTTGGGTTTCTCATCGGTGTTCGTCCGAACGATGACCCGCTTTCTATTCTGGTCGCAGATTTTGTGAATTGTGACCTTCGATAGAGTGCTTTCCACGAAGCTAAGCATTGTCTTTGGTTGCCGCAAAGAGAATGCCTTGGTCCTCTTTACTCGTTTTTCTTGCTCTATCTGCAGATCTGAGCCGGCAATCCCCTTATAGACTTTCGACACAATCAGATCTGAGATCTGAGCCGGCGATCCCCTTACAGATGCTTAATTTGTGGTGTGCTCCCATATCCTTGTTAGATTCAAGCAATCGAATCACGCGAGCTTGAAGGTTGCTTATAACTTTCTATCGGCTATGCGATGCTCTGATCCGAGATCTCATCCGTATCCGATGGCCGTCATTCATTTTCGCCGGCTACCCTCCATCAATCTAGCTGCATCGTTTTGTCTCACTTATAGCATTGATATCGCCGCCGTTTGTTTCATCTTATTTTCGCCGGTTACCCTCCATCAATCGCCGGCTGTTCTGTTTTGATGCATCACCACGGGGATGGGTTAGGAGGTCGCTGGTGGTGGCATCCCAGGGAGGGAGGAAGAGTAGTCAGCGGCGGCAGAGGGGCCGGGCAGGATGGGTTATGGTTTTTCCTTCCCAGTATCTCCAAATTTGCATATACTTAGGAATTTCCTAAAATCTTGCTTTTTTTTTTTTGGGGGGTTTTTTTGAATTTGTTTTGAATTTAGTCGTAATTGGTGTTATGGAATTATCGTGTAATGGCGAAGAGGGGTAGGGCTGTCGAAGGAGTCGCAGGTGAGGAGTCAGGGGCAATTGCAAAGATGTTCTGGGAGCTAGATCTAGAAGTTTAAGATGTAAAATTATTGATTGAAAAAGTTAGGAGACTAAAACTGTTATTTTAAATTTATTTTAACATTTTTTTATGCTGTATTAACATTTTTCATTCAATTTAACGTTTAAATTGATAGAAAGCAGTTAATTAGGATGCATAATATGAAGAGAAGTTCCTCACTAGGGCAATATGAAGTTCAAGTACATATTTAAGACATGAAAATAAGTTAGGTGGCCCATGGTAAATTTTGTCCATTGAATTAAGTATAATGAATTTATTGAAAATTTCAGTGATATAAGGAAAATATCACGGATTTTAAATTGGAATATGTTATGATATTATCTATCAATTTATCCAAAAAAATAATGGTAATTTTAAATTTAAAAATCCATCTCTATTTATTATGTAAATTTAGTTCAAATAAAATAGGTATACATTTGGTTGTGTTATTTTTTCTCATACCACTAAAATTTTCTATAAAATTAATATTAGATACTTTTATATTCAAATTTTTGTATTAAATGATATCTATATAATCATTTAAAAAAAAGATAATATCATGATATTCAATTCAAAATTTCTTTGTGAGTAAAAAATTACTATTTTAATCACCATGTGTCACCATCATAATTTGCAGTTAATTTAATGAAAAAAAATTGTGTCACGTGTTTATTCAACAATTGTTCACATTAAAGAAAAGTCAAACTCACTCTTAAATGTTTCATGTTATATATAACCGGTTTATTTGGGCTAGAAAATATCAATAATACCCAATTCATTCTAGCTGGTTTTCTTTTTTATTTTTTTATTCCAATATAGTTCATAATTCTCTTTTGATTAGGTCAAGGGCAATTCTCATTTTTCATACAAGAAAATACTTATAAAATCATTTAAAAATAGATAATATCAATATAACATTATCATAATTAAATTTTTATATATATCAAATCATGTGTGTGTGTGTGTGTGCGCGTGTATAAAATCTAAAACCGTAACTAAATGACAGGTCAAACAGTCAACAGATAATCAAGACAATGCTATCAGGTGCTAACAATCAAATATGACGGAGGGATAAAACAGCAACATATAATTAAGCAACAATTTTCACTTTAGGGACAAAATTAAGCAAAAATTGGCATACTTTAGGGACGCTTGGCTGCAAATGCCTCGTTATAATTTGCGGTGTCGTGTTGAAGTTATTTTCTCTCTTCAACAAAAAAATTATGGGAAAATTAAAAAAAACCCCTTTTGGTTTTGTCTAACTTACACAGTTATACTTTACATCATCTATTTTAAAAAATCTACACATTACCTCTTATTTGTTTTACAGTGTCCGATAACAATTTTTAAAACTTTAATTTAAACCATCTAATAATAATGTTCTAGTAATTTTTATATTTTTAATATTTTTTTTACTGTCAGCCGATCTTTAAAAAATACTAATATGTATTTATAAAGAGAAAAATATATTTACAGAAATAAAAAACTGATAATTTAAAATGTCTATTGAGTATAAAGAAAATATTAGAGAGATTGAAATTGTTGGACGATGACTATTATATAATTTAAATACAGTTTCAAAAATTATTATCTGACAGTGTAAAAAATATCAGGGATAAAGTGTAAGATTTTGAAAATAGAAGGGGCAAACTGTATGTTAGAGCATACCTCACGAGAGTAATTATAATTTTCTAAAAAATTATTTGTGTTGATTTGAACAACTTTAATGAGACATGCAAGCAACTTTATATATTGTTAATTGATTTGATGGTAAAGAGTAGGGGTGAAAGAAGTTGGCCCTAACCCGAAACCCGACCTGAAAATCGACCCTATTTTACGGGTTAAGGTCGGGTTGAAGATATAAATTAAGGGGATTCGGGTCAACCCGAACCCGAACTATTTTGAAAGCTTAAAATCGGGTTGGTTCGGTTATTACCCGAAACCACCCGAATCCAACCCGAAAAAGGCCCAATTCCACCAACCCACCAATATTAATATTCGGCCAGCCCACCCCATTAAGACCTAACCCTTAAGGCCCTAACTAAGTCCCAAATCCGCAAATCCCTAATTCTAATTATCCCATCCCATCCCAGGCTCCTAGCGCTAGCAGGCAGCCAAACGAAATCGTGTGAGATTGCGATTTTGCGAAGTGTGAACAGACCAGAGAGGCAGAGAGTCAGCGATAGCGATCAGCCGATTAGCGAGATAGCGAATCGCCGAATCTAGTGGCAGTGATTGTCAAACGAAATCACGCGACGGCGCGAGCGAACCAGTGATAGCAAAGCAACAAACGTCAAGTCTTGACACCGTCGGGCGTCGGCAAAGGGCCAAAGCCAGACCAGCGAGCTCCACCTCCGCGAGGACCACGACCGCCGCAACAGCTGCAGCGCTGCTCGTCTTCTGTCGACATCGGCCTCACTCTTCAACACGGACTCACTGCGTGTTACTCTTGGCTTGGCCCTCTCTGTTCGAACAATTCCAATGCCCATTTTTTTGGATACATTTTGTTTTGCATTTTTCAAAAGTTTCAGACCTGATCCGATCCTTTTTTTTTTGTTAGGGTTGGTTTGGGTTGGGTCGGTAAATTGGGTCAGTTCGGGTTTTGAATTTCGGATGACTATCTTCGGTGTTTTTTTCGGGACCCGACCCTAACTCGAAAATTATACCCCTAGTAAAGAGTATTTAAATTTAAAACTAATATTGGTCGATTTTGAAAAAGGAAAATCAATTTGCATGAGAGGCTATTCTTCCATCATGCATTGGATAGTTCGAATAAACTCACGGAGTTATTGAAAAGGGGGAGCGGCGAAAATTAATTGTTTGAGCATAATAGTGTAGCCCCAAATTTGGCTGTTCTCACCGAAGGAAAGGTGAATCACATTAATCCCAAAAGAGAAAGAAAGGTGGATCACTTGCACGGTAGGTGGTGTATGACAAGTAGCAGAAACCGTAAGACATGAACATTTTATATACATATTTGTATACCACCAACTTTTGTTGTGCTGGAGTTTCCTCATTTTCGGATTCTCCACTTTTAGGAAAATTTTTATGTGAGTCAGGTCCGTGAACACCAACAACTTTTAATTTACACTGGTGCCAATTCAATGAATTTATAATTATAGTTATTAGTTAACTAGTGTTCATAAACCGAAATTATGATGTTCAATTCCGTTCGAGTAAGTGTTTATAACAATATATAACCTTAAGTATAATGAGTCGGATCGAAATTGAAAAGTAAAAACAAAAAATTTAGGAGTATATGATAAAGTTCATATGAACTTATACAAACTAATGTATCAACATCATATTTATTGAGTATATATGAACAACATATTTACCTAATTTGAAGTGTCATTTTATAATTAAATACAGCATGAATAAAAAGTGTGATTATGTACTGGTTTCTTAGAATTATGGTTGATACTAGTAGAAGCGTTTTTTTCCCCACTTAATTTATGGACAAGAAATAAATTTATCAAGAGTAAAAAGAAACTTAATTCATCCATAGAACGTGGCGTACGAAGACAAAAAGCAACCCATACAAAAACCGAAAAGAATCCTGCTAACCCCTAAGCAAAAAGCGGCAGTGGGGTGGCTAGCAGGCTGCGGGTAAAGATGCCAAAAACTGACCGATCTAATGATTTGACTAAATTTATCTGAATTCAAGTCCGATTTAACTCAATTTAATGTAAAAAATTAATATTTTGAATTCAATTGTATCCAACCCGATATAAACTTGAATCCGATTAAAGAGAAATCCGAAAAAGCCCGAACCTAACTGATCCAAACCCTATATACTCGAATCTAAAATGACCCCGAGCCTGAATTGATCTAAACCCAAAATGACATAAACCTGAAACTAACATGATCTGAACTTAAGATGATTCGATGGCTAAACTCGAAAATGCCTGAATTTAACATTCATCATAAACTTTAAATTTTCTTTTTCATTATCTTTCATATTTAATAAGTATTAAATATGAAAGTTTCCATATTTAGTAACTTCCATTTTTTAAGACTTTCACATTCAGCATGTCCCATATTTAGGAATTGTGACTTCTGTAATTAGTAATTTTCATTTTTTTGTACTTTCATATTTAGTAAGTCTCATATTTGGGAAGAAGACTTCTATATTTAGTAGCTCCATTTTTTTCAAACGTTCATGTTTAATAATTGTCATATTTTGAGAGAAGATTTTCATATTTAGTCTTCCATTTTTTTTATGACTTCTATATATTGAAAGTATCATATTTAGGGAAGAAACTTCTATATTTAGTAAGTCACATATTTAGATTTTTTTCAAAAGAAGTAATTTTTATATTTAGTAAATTTAATGATCTTATCAGATAATTGTTAAAATTACAACATTCATCCATAAACTTTTAAGTATAGTGTAATAAAGTACCTAAACTTTAAAAAATTTCATTTTAATCACCCCTAATAATTGCAACATGAGTCCTTGAATTTTTTAAATCTTTGCACTTTTCACCTATTTTTTCAAATTTTACAGTTCAGTCACTAATAATGTGCTTGATTTGCATTTCGTAGTAATTTCAAAGAAAATTTATCGAAACATAAGCATAGTAAAATTGTTGTTGTGCATATCTGAGTGATAACTGAATGAGGATCTGAATGATCTGTACAGTGATAGTTGAATGGTGTGAATTTAAAAAAATAATCAAATATTACTAATAATGTTAAATTACCTAAATATGTACTAAACTATAACGAAGAAGATTTTTATGGATATTTTAATTAAATATACTAAGAAAGAAAAAAAATTAGTTTAAATTAAATCACACAAAAAATAGAATTCCTTAATTTAAATTTTAAAAAAAATTGAAAAAAAAATGAATCGATTCAATCGTTTTGTCATATACATCAGTAATATGAGCGAACACAAAGGTTGGCTCAAATTTGACCCGAAACCTGACTTGAAGTTACCTGACACTGAAATTGATCATAACCTATAGTGAACATGAACCCAAATAAACCCAGTTCAACCCAACCCAAACCCAAACCCAAATGACCCGACTTGGGCCCAAATTCATGCTAATCCAACTATACTCAAACTTGAATGACCTGACCTAGAGATGTGTGGCACCTCCAAAAAAATTGTAGGTCATATTGGTAAAGATATATTAACAAAAAAAATATTAGTGCTACCAAATTAGTTTGTTTTATTTCTCAACATTTATATAGGATATTTTTTGTTCCCAATAATGTTAGAGTAATTTACGTGTAACATAATAAGTAAAGGTAAAACTCCAGAAAAAGCTCATAATTTTTAAAATTTGTCTAGTTCCTCACTTAACTTTTATGCATAACAAAATATGCTCAAACAATTTTTTTGAAAGATAAAAAATGCCCTGAATTAACAAACTAGTTTTACTGATCAAATGTTAAATTTATTTCTTTATTAATAGAAAAACATATAAGATAAATCTTTTGCACCATATTCTATATTTTTCACTCATATTTTTAAAGAACCTCCCTGCCATATTTTATTATCACATTGTTATGATATTAGTATACTATTTTCTATTATCTTTCTAATTAAAAACCAAAAAATTTTAAGTGTTTACAATTATTTTTCTTCACCATAAACATTGTAAAAAGCATTTACCACAAATTTTTTTAATTAGTTTAATAAAGTAAAATTGACACATATTATTACTAGGTATATTGTGCTAGAAATCCATAACCTTCATTCTTGTTGTAAATCCACCTCAAACGTATTTTTTGTGCACTTGATGATCCAAACTTCTACTAAAATTTGTAAATTAACTTTTTTTTTTGTTATATTTCACCAAATTTTTGAAAAATTTCATCATTGTCCTAGACTTTACTAATTTTTTTTTCAAATTTAGCTATTAGTTTTTGTTTTTATATAGATAAGACCTTTATATAATTAACTTATATGTGGTAAAAATTTTATTGAAATTCTTGTCAAATATAGTGATAAAAGATGATAACAGACTTAATGAAAACAAAAAATAGTTGAAAACTTTTAAGTAAGAAAAAAAAATTAAGAACTGATTTTACACTCCCCATCCTAAATTTCTGGCTATGTCATTACTCAAACTTAGCTAAAAAGAGAACATGGCAACAACTAATTACTAATCCAAGATATAAATGAGGAGTGTTTTGGTCCTGAGAATTAAAAAGAAAATTTTAAAAGTGCATAAAAAGTAAATTTGGTGTGTTAAAAAGAATATAGAAAAATACATATAGTCAGGGAATATCAAATAAATAGACAATATAAATACTTGACCAATTAAGACTAATAGGATATATGAGATTATACACATGTGTGCATATACACATAATAACTCTATAACGAATTCCATTTCTCTCTCTCTCTCTCTCTCTCTCTCTCTCTCTCTCTCTCTCTCTCTCTTTCTCTCTGTGTACATGTGTGGTATATATATATATATCCTAAGGTTGCTGGCTCTAATTTTTTTTTTGTTAGCCGTTGCTTCTTTTCCCATTCTTCCATTCCTCTTTGCAGAAAGCAAGCAGAAAGGTAGCCATGCTTGCTTCCTCCCCAAAAACATTACATCTTTCACAATCGCTTGGGATTCCATAAATGGCGATGGAGGAGGACATCAGAAACCCTGGGCAGAAGACACTTGGAGACCGGCACATTGGTGCAGTAGCGTCAATCCACAAGAAGGAGCACTGCGGTGATAACAGAAAAAGGAAAAGTGAGGACGGTGTATGCGGCAAGCTGTACGAAGGAGGATCTCTGATCCATTGCCAACGACAGTGCTTGCGATGGGTTTTGCAGAAGAAGGGAAGGTGCAATCTCGGGTTTGCAAATCTTATAACATATGGAAATTTTATTGTTTTGGATAAATTTTGTGTGGTTGTGTGCGATTAGTATATATGTATGTATGATCTGTGTGGTGGTAAAAAAACTTGGTGTGTATGATTTATATGGTTTGGTGAATGTATTTTTTATTACGATTGAGGTTTGTATATTTGTAATTAGGTGTGTGTGATTTGTATCTAGGTGTGTGTATATATATGTATGCTTTCTGATGTTTATATGTATGCTTCTGTGTTTGTAAAAACACAAATATATATGTATGCTTTTGGACTTTATATGTGTGCTTCTAGTTTTGTAAAGAACAGAAATATATATGTATGTTTCTGGGGTTTATATGTATGCTCTCGTGTCCATAAAAACAAAAATATATATGTATACTTTTGAATTTTATATGTATGCTTCTAATTTTTTAAAGAACAAAGATACATATGTATATTTACATATGAATACAAATAAAATATTTGTATGATTTTGAGTTTTATTTGTATGCTTCTAGGCTTTATTTGTATGCTTCTAGTTTGTATGAGTTTTAAGTCTTGATTTTCGGTATTATATTAAAGTAGACATGAGTTGTATGAAATTAAAATTTATTTATATGGTATTATGAACTATTTGTGTGGAATTAAGTAAATTTTTTAGAATAAAATATGTAGATATGGCAATGAAATGTGAGGATACCTATGTAGGATACCTCTCACAAGCTAGTCAATTGTGGTGATACGAGTACGGGAAAAAAAGTGGCAGCAAATCTATAATGCAAAAGGATCAGAGTGAGGATGAATTTGGAAATAATGTGGAAAATGTATGAAACTAAGCGAGATATGTGTTAAATTAGAAGTGAATTGTATTAATTTGTGTGGAATATGTATTAAATTGGATGCTAAATGATTAAACTGAAAGTTAAATGTATCAAACCCTGTGGGATATGTGTTAAAGTGGAAGTGAATCCTATTAATTTGTGTGAGATATGTGTTAAACTGAAAGTAAAATGTATTAAACTGTATGAGATACATATTAAACTGATAGTGAATTATATTAAACTATGTGAGCTATTTATTAGACTGTAAGTAAAATGTATTAATCTGTATGGCAAAACTATCTCATGAGAAAATGACATATTACACAAAATAAATTTCTATTATACGAAATTGAATATTTATAAAATTATTTTAAATAATTACCATATTTTTCATATTATTTTTATTGTTTACTGAAGATTATTTTTCTAAACGAATTCAAATTCCTAAAGTTTCCATAATAAAACCGTTAATGTTTGTATAATTGAGGAAAAAAAAGGAAAGAGAATAAAAATCTATTGGAACTCACGAAGGAGAAGAAGAAATAAAGATTTGGAATTAAATAAATAAGGAAACGTTTAAAAATATTTTTTTATAATTAAAAATTTTAAATACAGTTAATATCTTAATTAAAATTCAATCAAATTTTCCACATTACAAAAAAAAACTACCATAAATGATTCAAACCAAATGGAAATGTCCCTCTCTCTAACACATTAAGTATATGCATATGTACTTATGTGCATTTCAAAATTCGCCGACTAATAGGGATACTTATTTAAGCAAAATTTTGTTGCATGGAAATTTGATTGTTTGGCGGATTTTTCATACGCATATATGGTTAAAAATATTCACTTTCCAAATTTACTAAATTTTCTATTCAAATATAGTAGGGTAATTAATGTATAGATTCGGCTCCATGCTCCAGCTTTAGTTGAAACACAATATAATAGCTTCAGCATCCATATCTTGAGATTAAAAGTAAAATCTGATCAAAACTTGGGAATAACATTGATTGGATATTTTCAGAATTATATAAAACATTTAAGGGTATATTTGTCATTTAATGAAGTGAAATTTGATGTGACATTTAATCAGGCTATAATAAAGTGTTACAAAAATGGCATTTAATTTTTCTTTATAATAACATAATAGATTAAAAAGAAGATTTTAAATAGTGCATAAAACGTAAATTTGGTATACTAAAAAGAATATAGAAAAATACATTTAGTTAGGGAATATCGAATAAACAAACATAAATACGTGGCCAATCGAGACTAACTTTCTAAAGCTAATCATTAACATCGAATGAAGCGCTTTCGTATGTAGCGTAGAAGAGTAGAGCAGGTAGTCAGGAAGAGATACAAATGAAAGGAAAAAGGACAAGAGTGCCCCTTATTCTCAGAAGTGATCCCATGCATCTTGCAGCGGGAATCTATCGGGAAGTCGATTCTGTCCTCTCTGCCCTTTGCTTTATATATCCCCTTCTCTCTTTCTCTCTCTCCGTCCCTCTCCTCAATACGACGAAGCCATTCACCTTTATCAGCAACTCATCATGTCTTCTTCTTCGTCTTCTATTTTCCTCTCCACTTCTCTCGTCTCTCCCTATTCCTTCGCCAGCAACCACACCCCCCACACATCTCTTTCAGGTACATCATCACACAGGCACGCGCGCGCCCACACATATATGGGCATCTTCGCGTGCCCAGTCTCATCAATTTGAATCTCCCCTATTACGTGATGAATTACTTTGTTTTGATTCTTTCCATTGTTTTTTTTTTTTTACAAAAAGCTGTATGGCCTTGTTGGGCTCAACATAAACCAGGCAGCCGCTTGG
Organism: Aquilaria sinensis; assembly: GCA_005392925.1. Classification (NCBI taxonomy): domain Eukaryota; kingdom Viridiplantae; phylum Streptophyta; class Magnoliopsida; order Malvales; family Thymelaeaceae; genus Aquilaria; species Aquilaria sinensis. The sequence continues at coordinate 27,376 of SMDT01003310.1, forward strand.
ACATCCGGCACCTATGCAGTGCCGTATCCAAGTCCAGAATCCGAGGTTCTCCATTTTCCTCATTTATTATTACCGTTTTCTTTTTTTTTTCTTTTCTAACTTGTGTGCATTTAATTTATCTATTTGAAGCAGATCATTCCGGCGTGCTTCAGAACGGTCTCCCTGTGATCGACTGGCGACAGATTGTAGACGAAAATGTAGATGGAAAAGAAAGCAGTCGAATTCAGGTTTGGTTCCTTAATTACCTTTTTTCCCGTATTGTCTTCTTTGTTTGTGCTAATACCTGTCTTTTAATTATAACTAAGACAGATTAATCTGCAGGGGTTGGTGTTGGAAAAGATCGCTGAGCGGGTGAATATGATAAAATCGATGCTTGGTTCGATGGAGGACGGAGAGATAAGCGTTTCGCCGTACGACACGGCGTGGGTGGCGCTGGTGGAGGAGGTGGACGACGGCGGCCGCCGACGGCCGCAGTTCCCGGAGAGCCTCCAGTGGATCGCTGACAACCAGCTGGATGACGGCTCGTGGGGCGACGGAGCTATCTTCTTGGCGCACGACCGTTTGATCAACACTCTTGGCTGTATTGTTGCTTTGAGAGCGTGGAATGTTCAACCTGACAAGTGCCAGAAAGGTAATAATGGTCGGGCTCTGAGCCATGTTCATTTGAAACCAAGAACAATCATTACCATCTCTTGCTTAATTCTCTCTAATAAAAACATTTATATTTGCACTATTTTGAAAAGCTTTTGGGAAAAAAATGGAAATGGTTCGTATAGGGATCAAGCGATGACATCACTCGTCATTAGGAATAATTTTCGCCATTAAAACAATGTAATTTTCTATGACATGCATATTCCAAGTATGCCTTCAATTTCGAATTGGTATGCCCAAGTTTATTTCTTCATTTGTATGTAATTTTCATTTAATTTATTTATATATCTTGTAGAGGCGTTTGATATATAAAATGAAGCTTTGAGATTAAATCACGTGCAACGATTAATGGAAGGAGCCTATAATGGGTGAGAATAGGTCGGGTTGGTTCGGTTTGGGTTGGTTCGGTTTTTCAGTAGAATTAAACCAACTTGAAATAATATCCATTTAAATTTTTTTTTCCTAACCTGAGAAACGAAAATTGAATAAAACCAAAACCATGAATCTGATTTTTTTAGTTTTAGCTATCAGACTTTTCAATTCCTATCATATACATGTAATCATTAACAACTTTATAATCTAACAAAATTAGATTCACAACTAATTTAAAAAGTGCTTTATTACTTGGCTTGAAGTTGGACATGTTATCATCATTGTGCCAACTATTGTTAGCTCCTCTACTCCAACTGAATTATAAAACATGTATTAGTCATGACATATGGGGGAGAATTGATATCCAATACAATGTTTTAACTTATTTTAAAGCTAATGAAGGCAAAAGCTAACGCTATAAATAAAAACTAACCCATTGATTTATAGAATCATATATTTATACATATAAATCAGGTTCGGTTCCACATCAGATTAGTTTCATATGGTACCAGAACCAACAAAAAAATTGATGGTTTTCAATAAAATGGAATCAACTCACAAATCATGATAAATTTTTGCTCAACTCAACTCAACCCATTATGGTGGTTCGGGTTATATTTCGAGTTTACCCGACCCATGTTCACTTCTAGATCTTATATAATTTGGTTCCAAAAAGTTTTATTAAAATATGCTAGATTATTAATTGATGATCTTAAAAGTAATATGTGTGCTTTTAGTTGAGGCTATCTATAATCCACGAGGTATATATCCTATCAATTTAATACTATTTACTTAATATTCTTATTTAACAACTCATCTAATTTTGTGGTATATTTATTTAATTCCGACATGCATTTGTCTAGTTTTGATATATATTTGTTTAGAATAAAGATCATCTTATATAGGTTTGAGGTACAATTATTTCATTTATGAGATGCATTTGTTTAGGTTTTAAGATGTATTTATCTAGGATTGCGATTATCTTATTTATGTTTGAGATACAATTGTTTTACTTTAATCATATATCTAGTTCTAATATGCATCTATTTAGTTTTGATGGATTTGAGATATATACACTTGTTCGCCTAATTGTATAATTATTTGTAATATTCATTCTGAGATGTATTTGTCGTCTACTTGGAATATGCATGCATTTTATCCAGTTTTGGTAAGTATTCTTCTAATATTAAGATCATTTTGTTTAGATTTTTAATACATTTGTTTCACTTTAGTTATATGTATGTCTGTTTTTGACATTGATATATCTAATTTTGAGATACATTTATGTAGTTCTAATATATGTATTTATCTAGAATTAAGATAATCTTATTCTTATATGAATTTCAGATACATATTCTTTGTCCTAACTATGTGCCTAGTTTTGATATTCATTATTTTATCTAGTTCTGAGATACATACTTTTGGTAACGGCCGGGAGGAGCGAAGAAATCCGCTTTTAATTTGCCTATTTTCATATTACAAATATACTCGACTAATCTGGGATGTGTCATATTACGTACATATGGATGCATAGGGATATTGTTTTTCAAGGAAAATATAGAGAAGCTAGAAAAGGAGAATCCAGAGCACATGCCGATTGGATTTGAGGTGGCGTTCCCTTCTCTTCTAGAGATAGCGAAAAAGCTGAAACTGGATGTGCCTTATAATTCCCCGTTGTTCCAACAAATCTACGCCAGCAGAGATGTGAAGCTCACCAGGTATGGCATTCAGCAATTCCTACCCCCACCCATCATTGTGTTTCAAACTTTCCAACAATGCTTGCTAAAAATTATTACATCTCTCTCTCCACAAGAAACTATGACTTCACTTAGTGGAAAAAGCTGCCTCTCGTGATTACATATACATTTAAAATAGAATTATTAATTATTTTGTGTTATTAAGATAACGACTAATAATAATTAAGAGTAAGTGCTGAATATATATATATATATATATATAAATTGAAACTGTTGGGTTTGAGGCACACACACATATATATACATATATATACGTGATGCGTAATGATTGGGGGCGAGGGGTGTGGGAAATGAAAGCAGGATTCCAAAGGAAATCATGCACAAGGTGCCCACAACATTGCTGCACAGCTTGGAAGGCATGGAGGGATTGGAGTGGGAAAAGCTCCTCAAGTTGCAGTGCCCAGATGGCTCTTTCCTCTTCTCCCCCGCCTCAACCGCCTTCGCTCTTGCCCAGACCAAACATCCCAATTGCCTCTCTTATCTCCAAAAAATTGTCCTCAGATTCAACGGAGGAGGTACCTACCTACTATATTCTTTTATTCTATATATATGTATATATCTTTACTCATCTTAATTAATTTTTTAATTTTCAATTAATACGCAATCGATCTATACATATTCATGCATATCTTTGACTTTTTCTTAATGTTTTTTCAATAAGGGAGTATTCTATTCGATCATCAACTGTCCATAAATGGAAATCCCACTGTTTACTTTAGAGTTTAGATCTTAAGAAACCGAACATGTCATTATCGTTCCTAATTTGGGAAATGTCTTTTTTTTTTTTACTCTGCTTTTCTTTAATTTCCAGTCCCCAACGTGTACCCGGTTGACATGTTTGAACACATATGGGCCGTGGATCGCTTGCAGCGACTTGGGATTTCCAGATACTTTCAGCGTGAGATTAAACAACGTGTAGACTATGTTTACAGGTACTCATTAATTAATTAGACTTTGTCACTGTCTCTCAACGGCCCATTCTAAGAACCCAAAAAAAAAAAAAATTGTTATAACCCGTAAAATAAATTCCAGATACTAGTGTGATATCGATTGCAGTAAGACTGGTTAATTTTGTTCGATTTTCAGATATTGGACGGAGAAGGGAATTTGCTGGGCTCGGAACACACTGGTGACTGACATCGACGACACCGCCATGGGCTTCAGGATATTGAGGTTACATGGCTACGACGTCTCTGCAGGTCCCAATAATTAAAAACAATATTAGTAATTAGTCAAATTAATTATCTTAGTTAACTAAACATCAGTTGAACTAGTATTTTATTTCTTTTGAAAGCTTCATCGTTAATTCATGCCTTAAGTTGTGGCTATAGTAACTAATTCTGAATACTTTATGCATGTATGTGTAACAGAAGTGTTTAGGAATTTTGAGAAGGGAGGCGAGTTCTTCTGCTTCGCCGGGCAGTCGAACCAGGCGGTGACCGGAATCTTCAACCTGTTCAGAGCCTCTCAGACGGCGTTTCCCGGCGAGAACATCCTGGACCACGCCAAGCAATTCTCGGCCAAGTTTTTAACAGATAAACAGGCCACTAATGAGCTTCTCGATAAGTGGATTATTACCAAGGACTTACCCGGGGAGGTATTTAACTTATCCTTTTCCTATTAATTTACGTACCATTCTAAAAAGAATGAAATGTATTATTTTACTATCTCATAAAAGATGATGTATGTTCCCTTTAAAAAAGTTTTTAAATCCAATTTAGCTTATTATCCTTATTTAAACTTTTACCACATAAAATTCAAAAGAGAATATTTCCTTTTTCAATCCTTATTAAAATTCTCTATACACAAACTTTATAAAGAATCTTTTTCCTTTTTAAATTATCATTTAAACCTTATTATACATAATCAATTTTTTTTTAATTTTAGTTCCATGTGTAAAAATGAAAAAAAAATATCAAAAACTACATGCACCTTAATAGAAATATATCATCGTGTATACGGTATGAATGAAGTACTATTGTTTTTTCCTATTGAATTAAAACGACGTATCAAAAATTTTCTATTAGATGAATAGTTTATTTACACTGAATTGAATTGTAAACTAACTAGATAAGATGAGATTCGGGTTCCTGATGGGTGCGAATGATTTGTTTTTATTTGGCTAGGATTTGGCATTAAGGAATATTAATCAATACTGTATAGTTACATGCCACGATAGGGGGGGAGAGACGGGGGAAAAAAACAAGTGGGAGACATTTGTTATTAGGCTCCACGCGTAAAAGGCATAAGTATTTTCTTGTCAGACAAAAATCCAATAATAGCTCCATCCCCATCGAGGCATATATAGAAGAATTACAAGTTGCCAATCGAATCAGTTCGAAAATCCGATAAGGAGGGTAGAACTAGTAGTAGCTAGCTAGGCAGTAAAAGGCAATCCATGTTTTCAACAAAGCAAATGATTAAAATGATTTTATTCTTTCTGTCCATCTCTCTTTTTAGCATTACTATTATCATTATTTCATTTTTGTGTTATTCTTTGAAAATATCAAATTCTTTCAGTGGAAATTAAAATGCTAAAACCTAAAAAGATTGTTTGAAATTTCTTTAACCTTGTTCACGGATCAAAGAGATATATAAACTAAATTAGCACATCGTGGAGTATGTTTGTATTTTACAGGCCTATTTGGGGAAAAAAAACATTGGAAAAGAAAAAAACACTTCCGCTAGTCTCCTTAGACTATAGTGATTAGTGAAGAGAATTTCTGTCGTCATACAATATCATCCTCGTCAGTATGCGCACACGGAGGGAGACGCTATGAGCCTCTTACAAAAACAAACAATAATATAATAGGAGAAACTTATACTGACGTTATTTCATGGTCATTTAAACAAATTGAAGTGTATTTTACATATAAAATAATCTATCTCGTCCTGCCTTCGCTAAAACCTGAACCTGTCCACATTTGCAAAGTCAAGAGAATAGTACAGATTTAACTAATCATACGATCCTGCTAGCATCCTTCTAAAGTAATATATTTATATTTAAAATATGATTTTATTTTAAAATGAAGTTACAATTATTTGTAAAAACACACTTTTTTTTAACAAAAAAAAAATATACATAATAATATAAAGAAGAATTCTAAAAGAAATTAAACGGGTTGGACCTACCTGCAGGCGGATACAATCTGAACCCGATTATTTGTGGAGAGAGTTTGATATTAACTAAATCTGGTCCAAACCCAATCCGCCAATATCTTTAATCATAACGTTAGATTTACTAAAAATTTTATTGAAAAAATTTATAAACTTTTATATGTTACATTTTAATTTATAGTTGAAAAAATAAATGAAATTTATTACTCTTTCTGTCAAAAAAAGGATGCAATATGATAGTCCCAAACTCTTCAATGTTTTCATATTTAATAAATTAGTTTATCATATTATTCTTCAAACTATCATTTCAATATATATTTTTCCATCTTTTTTGACCTGCATGTAAAAAATGAAAGGTAAAGTGGAAACAACACTTAATTTTTTTTTTCTTAATCTTCTTGTCAAAACTAAACATTTCATCCAAAATGGAATGGAGGAAATATTTTTTTTTTTCATCACCGCAAACCAACACATATTACCAAAAGACAAGGTCCCTAACATAGATCTGATAAGAGTGAAATGGCCTCCAACTGAACATAGTTTCGTTTTCTAGCTATATAATTTGCTATTGATCTCTTCCACTACTGGTCTCTAGGACTCCATCTTCTTTATGTTCAATCCCACAAAGAGATCCAAGTACCTAAAAGGAAATTTATTTGCATTGTATCCCATTGTTTTCACAGCCTTATTCACCTCAAACTGATCAACCCCTACTCAAAAAATACTACTCTCATTCAAATTTACCTTTAAACCAGAAATGTAGCCTCATCAAATTCTGAGCATTAGGTTCAGACAACTCACTGACAAATAACACATCATATGCATATTATAAATATGAAATAGACAACCCATCCTCACCTACCACCATACCTTTAAAAATCCCGTTATCCACAGCTTTAGAAATTATGTAAAGCCTCCACTGCCAACAAGAACAAAAAAGGTGACAAAGGATCATCTTGACTCACTCCTCTTTCCATTTTGAACTCCCTTCTTGGGCTTTCATTTGCCAAACAAACACACAAACAGATTCAAGACACGCTCTAAGCCAAGCCTTTCATTTTGGCCCAGAACATATATGAGGCATTACCAAATCTAGGGAATTCTGATCGATGCCATCAAATCCATGTTCAAAATCCACGTTGAAAAATAATGCCTTTTATCTTTCTTAATGAAGTCCAACAGATTGTTTGCTACTAATACTCCATAAAGAATATGTCTACTATGTATAAAACCTGACTAAGAATAACTAACTACCAAAGCAATTACTTCTTTCAATTACTTTGTAGGAACTTTCTCAATAATTTTATGCTGACACCCAATGAGATTGATTGATCAACAATTCTTCAAATTCACGTGATCGTATTGTTTTTGGACCAAGGTTATGAATGTTGAGTTAAACCCTTAACCAACCTTAATGAATTTTAAAACTGCTGCATTTATTTAATCATATATACTTGATAATATTCCAATTTCAATATAAAATCAAGTGTAAACTAAATAGGACACGAGGCTTTTGACCCCCCCAAACTTAGAACAGCCACTTTTATTTCCTCTTCCAAAATAGGTCTCTCGAAACAATCGTACATTTCAGCACTTAATTGGGCTCCTCTTGGGAATAGTTTTATGATTAATGTTAGAGTTTTGGATAACTTATTAATGGTAGAGATTGATCAACTAAAGCTAAAACCTAAAAGCTAACTTAGATAAATTTTTCAAAATTCTAATGCAAATTGTTAATGTTAATACCAAATAGGCAATTAGTGTCTTGAGCAAGGGGCTTCTTGAACTTTGGCTTATTAATTTGGTATTGACCTAAAATGTCTTTAGTGCCCTAAACTTTGCCAACTCAGATATTTTATCCATTGAACTTTGACTCGGGTTCACTCGCCTTTCAAACTTTGAAAATTAGTACATTTTTCATTCTTGACCCACTGAAATGACTATTTAGGTTATATGAGAACCAAAATAAAGAAAAAATAGAATATAAAGGACTAACTAGCCATTTTTCTCACATAAACCTCTAATTCTATTAAAGAAGTTAGGTACTACAATTCAATGAATTATATTTTGGTGCAAAATACTTATTGGATTATGTAGATTATATAGGGTTGAAGGGTTCTCTGAATTACTTAAATTGAGAAAATTGAAGCAGAGAATTGAAATAATGTAAAAGTCCGACTTAAATGGTTAATTAGCCTTTCATCTTCCATTTTATTTTCATTTTAGTTCTCATATTCCTTCTATAATCATTGAAGTAAGCTGAGGGATAAAAAAGTATCAATTTTCAAAATTTGAGGAATGAGTAAACCCAAGTCAAAGTTTCAAAGATAAAAGGTTCATGATGACAAAGTACAAGAGTGGAAGGGTCTTTAGGTCATTTGGTACTTTAACATATTCTCGTTGACCTTTTTCCTTCTCAAAATATTTGACAATTGCTTCTCCTCTGTTACTGGTTTCGTCTTCTGACAACTCTTTTGCTTCTCCCATCAAATTCCACTTCTCAACATCACTGTTAAGGTCTTCAATCTGTGGGTTTACATCCCCTAAATTTATTAACTTGTTATTATCCCGATCAATTTATGTCACATAGAATTTCGATAAGTTTTAGAAAAAATTTTAATGCCTCTAACAAAACGCACATTTAATGATTTAAATGATGTGTGCGTGTGTTTGGTTTTAAAAAAACATATAAATATGCAATGGTTGGATGGACAGGTAGGATTTGCATTGGCGATGCCTTGGTACGCAAGCTTGCCAAGAGTAGAGACGAGATTTTACATAGAACAGTATGGAGGGGAAGACGACGTTTGGATCGGCAAGACTTTATACAGGTTTTGTACTATGCCCCGTCGCTTTATTCCCTCACATTTCTTTAATTTATCTATTAATTCGCCGACTTGATTTGGTTTTTCAGTAATTGTATATGTAATATCAGTCAATTAACAATCAACCGTACGCTACTACTTATTAATTAAGTTATAATTAATAAAATTAATTTGTTAATTAAATTGCTTTCAGGATGCCATATGTGAACAATAATCACTATCTTGAGCTGGCTAAGCTTGACTACAATAATTGCCAATCGTTACATCGGATGGAATGGGACAATATGCTAAAGTAAGCGATGCATGCATTAAGAATTAATATTATTATGGTACTGATGATTATAAATCAGTTATATATATAAATACACACACACACACATATATATATATTAATTCGAAAAGCATATATTAATTGGGCCCAATTAAGCCTGCCAATCAATAATTAATAAGAAGCAACAAAATTGAAGGAAATGGGTAGTGTACAGTTGAGGGAGATCAGTACGTAATTGTGCAGGTGGTACACAGAGTGCAAATTGGATGATTTGGGGAGGAGTAGAAGGGAGCTGCTGGTGGCTTATTTCGTGGCGGCCGCCAGCATATATGAGCCGGAGAGGTCACAAGAGCGACTGGCTTGGGCCATGACCGCTTTTCTGGCCGACACAATCTCCTCCTTTTCTGATGATCAATACAACGCCAACTCGAGCCATCAGAGACGAGCACTTTTGCATGACTTCAGAAACATACACCTGCTGCAGCTAAAGGCCTCAAACGGAAGCGATATCAATGGCAGGTAAAACCCTTTCCTAATTAGGTGGCTTAATAAATTTCTGCCTTTTTGGGGGTTTTCTCAAACCTGCTTTCCTGTATCTCCAACTCTCTCTCAGAAGTCAGAGCCGCTTAATTATATATCTACTTCGTAAAATATCTTTTATTTGGCCCATAAGAAAAGGTTTTTTTAAAATAAAAATTGATACTAGGATGTATATGTATATGTAGGCACAGGAGTTTATTATCTGGGCGAGCGAGAGCAAGGCAGAGGCTTATTGCCATATTGCTGGGGACGCTTAACCAGTTATCGTTGGATGCTCTGGTGGCGCGCGGCCGGGACATTAGCACCGGATTACGTCGAGCTGTGAGTTAGTTCACACACACACACACACACACATATATATGGAAGTACCCATAATTCCAATTTCCGAAGCCAGACATGAATTTAAAAAGTGCGTTTGTATTTACGGTTAAAAACAAATTTATGTATGTGCAGTGGGAAAAATGGATGGAAAAGGAGGGGGATGGACCTGCAGAGCTGCTGGTGCAAACGATAAATTTGGCCTCTGGCCGCGCTCCTTTGGAGGATCTCCTGCCTTCTCCTCACTACCACCGCCTCTCCAACCTCACCAACACCGTCTGTCGCCAACTCTCACGTTACCAAGCCCAAAAGGTCTGTTCAATTTACAATATATATATATATATATATATATATAGAATTCAATTTGTTCTTTCATTTTTGGATATGCACACGTGCACGTACATATACACACATAAATATTACTTCTTTTGTCTAATAAAAAATATTATTTTTATTATTCACAGCAATTAATTTATAATTTTATTTTTTTTAAAAATTTATCATAAAAATATGAATTTTTTATATGAAAATAAAAATTTAAAAATTATAGTTTTTAAATATAATTTTAAATTTTTTTAAATAAATATTAATATGAATATATCTAAATCAAATTTTAGTAAAAAAAAATTGTCAGGCCAACTAAATGGAGACAAACGGAGTAATAGAGAGAGAGAGAGAGAGGGAGAGAGGGAGAGGAATCTTTGGGATTTTTTTCGTTGCATTCTTTTGGCATCTATAATTACTTCATGTTATTTTTTTCTTCCGTGTGTTGTGGATCGAATTGATTCAGGAAGACGAGAATAGAGGGTTCAGCAGCTCAGGCGGCGGCACGACGACAAGGCCGGAGATAGAATCGGGAATGCAACAACTTGTGGAAATGGTTTTTAGGAATTCCTCAAACGACAGTAAGGATCAATGGGATGTGAAACACACATTTTTCACAGTGGCCAGGAGCTTTTACTACACTGCCTACTGTGACCCGGGGACAATCAATTTCCATATTGCCAAAGTACTCTTTGAGAAAGTGGAATGATTTTTTATTCTAGTATATATATAATAGCTCCCTATTAATTATATATAGGGTAAAATCTACGGGGGTGTTCTTTAACTTATTTTTTTCTCTTAAATAAGTATCTTATCTTACGATTGTATTATCAAAGTCCCTTAGCTCATATTGCATGTCTCAATTAGGTATTTTCTATCAATTGCACTATTAAATTGCATGAAAAATATTGATGTAACATTGTTTAGTACTAAAAGAAATATTAAATAACAAATTTAGTTCCTAAATTTTTTTAATCAATAATTTTAATATTTATAATTAGGCATCAACCGTTTAAACCATCCCCTTCAAACCCCCACCACTCTTTAACTCTGCTCCTTCGCTGAGCACAATGCCAGCAACACCCCTCCACAAACTGCATTGTCACTAGAGCAGCAACCCCACCACGATTTGCACTACCCGCCCCAATTTCAACATGTCATCATTTGTTGTCTGATTTGGGCCACTTGCCCGATTCCCATAAATTACTGCTGACCGCCACTATCCAAATCTGGGTTTTTGGGGGTGCGATGAGCAAGGATGATCAGAGAGGCTAAGTCAAGGGGAAGCTAAAGAATTCAAGGAAGAAGAAGGCAAAGAGCTTTGGATCAAAAGGAAGTTTGGGAAGGTGAACAAGAAGAATAAGTAAGAATACCAAATCTGCGGGGGTTGTGGAGGATAACAAATCGCCAATTCTAACCCATGATTCAAACCCAAGAGGACAAAATTAACGAAGCAAGGGGAGGCAATGGTGGAGTTTTTCATTGGTTTTGATTCATCTGGAAATCGTGAATTCGAACCGCGAATGTGGCCAGTGGAGATGTTCGGAAAGGCCAAGAGAGATATGGTAGGGAAGGGTTGAGAGATAAATGAAGAGGTGAAGGAGGAGGGCACAGGTGAAATAGAAGCCAATGGAGGAGAAAAAGAAGGACTAGGGCGGCAACTGCTTTAATGGAACAGTGAGGCTTCTAGCAACGAGTGGAGAGAGGAAGTTGGGAAAAATTGGGGAGCTTTAAAAGTTTAAGGTTTAGAATAGATAATTGGAAAACTTTGAGAATAAAAATTGTTATTTTACATTTATTTTAATGTCAATTAATGCCACATCAACAAAATCCATTATTTTTTATGGTAAAATGAATGAAAAATACCTAATTGAAACACGCATAATTAAGTAGAATATTTTGATAAGACAACCCAAAGGAACACTACAAGGAAAAAGCCATTTAGCGACGGCCATTAGTGACGGGCAGCCTTCGCTAAATATGAATTAGCGACGGTAAACCGTCACTAAAAGGTCCGTTGCTTAATCACTCGTTGCTAATTTTTAGTGACGGTTACCGTCGCTAATTAGCGACAACTAAATGTCGCTAAAGAGACCGTCACAAATTTTCCAGCATTGGTTTCTGCCGGCACATTAGCGACATTTTGCCGTCGCTAGTTAGTGACATATAGCCGTCGCTACTTAGTGTAGTTAGTGACGCATTACCGTCGCTAGTTTGTGACGCATCAGCGTCGCTAGTTAGTGTAGTTAGTGACGCATAGCCGTCGCTAGTTTGTGACGCATCGGCGTCACTAGTTAGTGTAGTTAGTGACGCATTGCCGTCGCTAGTTAGTGACTGGGCAGGTTTTTGTTGCATTTAAAGGTTACATGTTAAAGTTACACGAAATGGTTGGTTTCGCTGATTCTATTCCTATACTACCAAAACTCTAGAGTGCAACAGACAAGCTACTTGCTTTCCAAGTTACAGTTACCACTTTCCAGGTTTTGATCAATTAATTAACTACTCTGCTTGATTTGTATTGCATGAACTAGTATTATTATGTACAAGATTTGTGAGACAGATTTTATTGAGCTATGCATACATTTCAGACGACGGAGTTTACACATTTAAGAGCTATCTCCTAAATTGCTTGAAGCTATGCATCTTATTCTTGAGATATTGTACAGGGCCTAATATCCAAACTAGAAGGGGCTTTTCCCTCTAACATATATATACTTGGTAAAAATATATGAAAAACCTACTCGTTAGAATGAGCTGAGCAAACGTTCAAAAGACCAGCACCCACTTCACTTTCTTCGTTTGAATGTGAGTAATCAGGACATGGAACATAGCATGACATGCTTGCTGTTTCGCTTGGTCTTTGCCATAAGTGGTTCCTTATAGCCCTGAACTTAGAATTTACCATGGAGAGCCCAGCATCTGACAGAAGGTCTTGAACAGCAGTTCTACCCTCAAGCATGCTTACCATTTGTGACATAGAAGGCCTTAGTGTGGGGGATGCATTGTACACAGACGAGCAACATTCAACATCACTGTTGCCTCTTCATATGAGTATTGTATCCCCAGTGCAGGATCAACCAACTCTAAGAGACTTCCCCGCTCTTGGAGAACATAAGCTTGATGAAGATAAAAAACCATCAAGTGCATTATCAACCAGGAGAACAAACAGATACCATCTCAGCAGATTTTTCTGTAACGTTTTTCAATAAATAAAAATGATATGAATGCTTAATCAGGTAGAAAAACGAGAGGGGAAAAAGGCAGAGAGACAAACCTGTCGCAGCTCTGAGAAATCAGTGAGAAACATCTCCTCCCACTTTTTAATTGGCAACAAGTGATCCAAACACGTGGCAATTTCTGGAATCTGGGGCATGTAAACACTTTGCTCCTCGTTCATTTTACTTCTTCCAAGCTTAGCCACCTTTACTTTTGGGATCTGAGCAGCTTCCCATCTGATCAAGAAAGAAATAAGTTTTTAGTCACGAACAAACAACATCATCTAAGCGAAGTCCAAACTATCATAACCAGAATCTTTTCCATTCTCAATGACATCTGTGATATCATCTTTGGCTAAGGAAACACTGACTTATCGAGGAATACAGCTAGTTTCTTTGGGTACAGGAATAATGAAAATCTAATTCTAGTTCTTTTGAAAAAAAAAAAAGCTAACTCTGGTGACCGCTCGAGTAAAATACCCCACAAGTACAAACCAAGAAGTAAAAGATGCATCTTTTCTTCATGATAACAGAAAATAGAAAACACAATTACCTGAACACAGCTCTTATCAAACAATAAAATGGGGGAATAAAAAGGAACATGCAAGACAAGGCTTCCAGAGAGAGAGATAGAGGCAGATCCAACCATATATCAACTGAAAGAAACGGTCACTGAGAATAAAGAGTCACACCTGACACGGCGAAGATATTCAAATCCATCCTCTGGGGGACCGGAATCTAAATCAAGTTCTCCTTCCACCAAAAAAGCAGGCCTAAGAATACTGTCATAATCATCATCACTGTCATCATCCTCACGTGATTCCCCTTCTATATCCATGATATGAGGACCAGCCTGATTGCAAAGATCAGCATTTTCAGTCTCATAATCCTCCACATTCTCTGGTTTCTTGTTCATGGTTTTCCCTGCAGCAATTACAAACATTTTTATTGCCACGCATGTCAAAAATTGAAGTATACAAGAGTTCTACTTGTACAACAAAAAAGGAAAATGGAACAGCATCCCTGACATTTGTTTTTATTATTTTTGAAAAAACCAACTTATATCATTGTAGTCACAAAGAGAAATCATAACATAGATCTGAACACAGAAGAAAGTCATCTTAAAAGGCAGGAATAATCATCTACATGTATGTTTACTGTGTCTTTGTATCAAGCGAACTGGTCAGAAGTATCTATTACCACCAAAGTCTGACAAAATATTCTTAAAAGGCTTAGTACTGCAACACCTAACTAGCAAGGTTCTCACACCTCACAACCTGAAGTCCCAAACCCACTAAAATTTCTTGTATATCTTCAACCCTATAGTAGCTTAACAAACTCAAACTTATTCCTGCAATTACCATAAAGTGAACATCAACATGAAGCCCAATAATCAACCAAAGTATTCCTCAAAACAAACCACTGAGACATAAGTTTACTACAATACTAAAAGAACCAACAAAAAAAATCATGCCTTCTGCAATGACAACTTCATAATCCAACTTGTTCCATCAGCTGACAAACCAACCAGAAGTAGATACAACTTGTCATTGCTACCATGCAATAAAGCTACTTTTCTGCATTTTGAAGAAAAAAATATCGGAGTTCCTAATTATATAACGAACCCAAAAAGAAAAAAAACACAAACGTAAGCATCAGAAGCATGTATTCATGTTATAAGGCATACTATCTGCCCAAAGAACGATGCACAGACAAGGGGATTTTAGGTATCGAACAGAGGCAAAATAAAACTTCCCCATTTCATTTTTCTTTTTAAAAGGGTAAAGGGAAATGACAGATTAAAAGAAAAGAGGACAGTCAGAAATCACAATCTCAATAGTTGAAAGGAAAAATATCCATAGCAAAATAAGATTTGTTTTCCACTAAAACGGCATGCAATGTATAAAAGAGTATATAGGGAACAAAAGCATGAGAGACTATCCATCCTAAGAGCATCTTAAACAAGCAGAGTAACCAAAAAAACAAAAAAGAAGGAAAAAGAAACCATTTCTATTTTCTTCGCTCTATCAAAAAGCATATTCATTTGAAATGCAAATAACGACCATCACTATAACGATAAATGACCTTTCTCAATCCCAATACTAACTCTAAAAGAGGTATGGTTTTCATAAAATTTCAAAACTCAATAGCAAATAGAAATAGTTGAAATGACCTTTAAAGCTAGCAGACAACAAGAGAAGTCCAACCAAAATTGAAGTGGTAGTAAATAAAAATTACCTTTCTTCATGAATGGATTCATCCAGTATGCAACTGCAGCACACACATTCCCTGCTAGTCTCAAGAAATTCAGTATTTGCGATATATTTGTTATAATAGTCCAAAACAAGATCATCCCTGTCCTCAGAATCACCAGTAGCATCGAGTTTCTGACAATCATTCTTATTAGCATCTAATTTCCCTTGCTCATTGTCATCACCAGCACTACTGAAATCAAACTTGCCATTTTCCAACAGAAGCACCACCCTTCTTTTTGGTTCTCTTCTGAATTTTCTCTTTTACATCCAATCAGCATCTTGGATGCCAAAATGAGCAGATTCAGGATCATGAAGGCGAACACCTACACATTCACCAATGTTCCTCTGACTTCTTTTAACTTTCCTGCAGTTTTCTCTACCAGCAACTGATGCAATACCATTATTGTCACAACCATTAACAACATTCTCAAAAGAGTGATCCATCCACTCCTTGAATTCCCGCAACCAAAGAACAGAATGCTATTTTTTCATCTGTTCAACCCTTTTTATCAAATCAACTATCTCAGTTTCATCATCAGGCAAGGGCTTCTCTTCCCATTTTTTACTCTCATCATCACATGATGCAGAGTCCCTATCAGAACCAATATATGTGCTTTCTTCTTCACTCTTGATAGAAGCAAGCTGAGACACCTTTATCTGCAGTACTACTCCCCAGTCGCACTACTCTTAATCGACTAGATCCAGATAGAATAGCAATAGAATTAGAATTTAGAATGCGAAGAGCAAGCAACTCGATCGAGCAGAGTAGAGGGGAGATTCTTTAATACTAGCAACAGTTTCTCTACCTTTCATGATGGTTGGACCTCTAAGCCAAAGCTCGCCAGTCTCGTTAACCGCCAAAGCCCTCCCACTGTCCGCCTCCACAATCCTCGCCTCCATACTTGGAGACAACAACCCTGCTGTCCCGTACCGCCGACTCTCCTCCAGCGAGTCTGTCGACGCCCCGATCCTCGCCGACTGTGTTAATCCATATCCCTGTAGAATCTTTACCCCAGGATACTTGTCTACGAACCCCTCAATCATTTCCTTACTCAGCGGAGCACCGCTTGACAACACCGATTGCAGCGAACTCAAGTCGTACTTCCGCCATATCTCATTCGCCCCGTTTATCATCACCTTTATCTGAGCTCGAGCAATCCTTTGGTTGCCGAGGTGGACAGATCGCCACCTCTGAGCTCCAGAACCTTCAACCTCCCAAAAGGCAGGAGCGAGAGCGGCGTGGGGTCGCGGAGAAGAGGAGGCTAGGCGGAGACAACTTTGAGCGAGGGAAGGAGACGCAGAATCTAGCAAAGAAGGTTGTAATATACAATTGAAGTTGCGACAGTGTACCCTCGCAACAATAGCGACGGCAAAATGTCGCAAAGCCATTTAGCGACGTGTGGCCTTCGCTATACCATTGTAATACATTTAGGCTAAATTAGATCCCAATATATTATAAAATGGCTAAGCCTCTTGTGCCAATAAACGTATTAAAATTAATTTAATTTTAATTAACATGATTTTTTATTAAATTACCTAAATTTTCTTAAAAGAGTTTAGCTCAGTAAATAGATAAATAATTCTAATTACCCAAGTTATAATTTGTAAACGCAAAATTTAACCAGGTACTCACATATAACGAAACAAAATTGTGAAAAAATTAACATAAACAATAACTACATCAAATTTAACATAAACAATAATATTATGTTTATTGATCAAGAATTTAATATTGCTAAGGCCAGGCAAAAATCAATTGAATTTCAATCGATTTTCACTTCTTTTTTTCCTTTTCTAGAAAATTAATTAAGATAGATAATTTTGTTAACCTAAATTATAACCTAAATTTTTTTCCATAAACACATAGATCCATTGATCCATATATCTGAATTAAAGAAATCCTAAGTGTTGAAACTAATTTATACGAGTGAGGGTTGCGTGTAGAAAAATTTACCTGATACATAGTGAAGGGTATTAGGATTTTTGTGAGAGCAAATCGTAAATAAATTAGCCTTCGCTAAATTAGCAAGGGTAACCCGTTACTAGCACTACATAAAATTTAGTGACGGCTAACTTTCGCTAAATTAGCGAGGGCAAGACGTCACTAACTTTAGTGATGCTTAACTGTCGCTAACTTAGTGAGGGCAAGCTGTCATTAACACTGTCACTAATTTAGTGACGGTTAGCCTTCGCTAAATTAGCGAGGGCAAGCCGTCACTAAATTAGTAAGGGCAAGACGTCACTAACAAGATTCTAAATTAGTGACGGTTAGCCTTCGCTAAATTAGCGAAGGCAACCCGTCACTAAACTTAGTGAGGGCTAACTGTCACTAAATTAGCGACGGTAAGCATTCACTAACTATATCCAATTATTTTGTTACGCATACCCTTCGCTAACTTACTCAGGGCAAACCGTTCCTATAAGTTACTGACAGGTAACCATCACTCTTAAAACTTTATTCTTACATTTTATGAAAAATAACTGAGTTAGTTAATAAATCTTTTAACCATAAAATAAAATTTAGTAACAATTATAGTTTTTTTTTACACACATATGGATACATCGATCCATACATTTTAATTACAAAGTAAACTAAAAGCAATTAAAATTTATCATTATCAAAACAAATGAAAAAATCCGAGGCCGAAAAATCTCATAAAAAGCCAGTCATAATTAGTTATCGCTAGTCTTTGGAATATTACCAACTAAAGCTGCATGTAATTTTTGAACGGCTCACTAAAATTAGCGACGACTAATACTCCCTAAATTAGCGAAGGCAAAGAGTCGCTAAATTAGTGATGGCAAATAGTCGCAAAACGTTCGGTGAAAGATTAGCGACAGTTGAACGTCGCTAATTTTTAGTGATGTATTACCGTCGCTAAATTAGCGAAGGCAAGCCGTCGCTAAAATTAGCGACTACCTGCCTTCGCTAAATTAGCGACGACAACACGTCGCTAAAAAATTAGCGATGTATAACCGTCGCTAAACTTTCACCGGACTTTTAGTGACTATTTGCCGTCGCTAATTTGCGACTGTTTTTAGCCGTCGTTAATTAAACCGTCGCTAAATGCGGTTTTTCTAGTAGTGGAAGAGTACTCATCTATAATAAAAAAATAAGCTAAGGGGCCTCTGATGAATTGTATCCATTATATATATGTTTATATTATATATGTCGCCTCAACCACAAGTGCAATACTTAATATCAAAAAATCATACGCAACCTTAGCTTCATCAATTATTCATCCGGTTCTGTCTTTATTAACTACTTATTCTATTTTTCCTCTATCTTAGGGAAAACCAAAATACTTGCTCTCTAGTACTAGTAATATATATGATTTTGTTTCCACATACAGATATTAGTCAACGGGCGATTTGAATACATATTGGTTTTTCTTAACAAAATGTCATTCTCATTAATTATAACCGTATTAAATTTTAAGACAGGAATTATAGGGTGAGTTCTTTTTTATATACTATTACGTATTCTTTTCACATAAAGTGATTATTTGCTTCAATTGTCAATTTATTAAAACTTTGCACTTTAAGAAGTTTAAAAATTATAGAGGCCAATCCCTCCCTCTCTCACAAACCTAATTCTTTGATGTCTTCCTCACTATCATCCGTTATTTCCAACCAAATTCAGACTTTAGTCTGGAACTGATCGATTGGATTTCTTTCATTTTTATTATTTGACTGACGTTATCTGATATTATTTATTAAATTTTATGATGGATGCAATCTCCTTCAAATCTTAGTGTTTAAAAGTGATTTGATACTCTGACGGGAAAGATCTTTAATTGAAGGTAGACATCGATGGATCTAGGTTTTCTTTTAGATTCGCCAGATTCTCAGTTCTACTAGAGTATTCTAATGTTTGGTAACAGATATGAAGGCAATTGTATAGAATAATGTCATTATTTACCTTTTTAGGTTTTATTGGTTGTCTCTTTATTTTTATATAGATAGTCTTGTTTAGAACTCTAAAACCCGGTTGATTTCAGCGTTGTTTGGCTATTGTTGTTTTGGTCTAGGCTTTGTTCTAGTTTTTTGTGAGTTTTGTATTCTTAACTTATTTTAGCTTACCTGAAAGGTTTGGCTTAACCCGATTTTCTTACATTCATTTGGTATTGTAGAAATAGATAGCCTTTTTGTGGCTAGTTTTATGTTCCTGTTGTCCCTTAGAGTTTTATGTCATTGTTGATTTGTAAAATGTCGTTTGACTTACTTCTAATTAAAATAAAGCATCTTTTGTAAATAAAAAAAATATAAAGTAATTTTGAAGTTTCTTTTATAAAAATTGATAATTTTTGTTAGTATCGTTTTTGTTTATTATCCGATATTGAAAATATACCATTCAAATTTATATTTATCAAAACAAAGATATTTGATAGTGGGTCGTTTCCAACCAAAACGTTAAGCATTTTTTTCAAGTGTTTTTTACTTAAACAACCACTAAAAATAAAAATTTCTAGAAAATACTAAAATTATTTTTTGGACCTCGTAAAGTGCAAGGTATCAATACGTTGATAATTTTGGAAAATAATGATTTCATATAAAAAAATGTAAAATAATAAAGTTTCATGATGAAACGAAAAATGGCAGCCACACAATCTCATTTTGTATATTCTTGTGAAATTTTGTTTACTATCCGATATTGAATATATACTATTTAAATTCATATATGCCAAAACAAAATGGATATTTGATAGTGGGTCCTTTCCAATAACCTAAAAAATTAAATATCTTTATTATTATTTTTAACTTAACCAAACTATAAAAAATTAATAAGAGTATTTGCTTTCATAAAAAATATTGTAAAATTACTTGTTTACTTCTTAAAGTGTTAGGTTTCAATAAATTGATAATTTTGATAATCACTTTATATAAAGATAATGTATAATAATATATTAAATTAATGTAAAACAAACTAACCACACACATGTATTAGCTTAGAAATAAACCAAGAACAGTCAAAATGATGGATAAAAATGTCCAAATAAACTTATAAAAAAAGTTAGTCCATCGCTTTTGAGATCTAATTGATGGGAATTTTGTGGATTGAAATAAAAACAATTAAAGTATCCTTTTCGGTGCCTGTTACTTTCAAGACCCAGTTTTGGAAATTTTTGTTGGAAAAATAGCATTACATCTTAAGAGTGGTGGAAATATCAGTTTCTGCAAATGGGAAGATTGCGCAAAACTAATGAAATGATGACTCGTTAGTGGAGCGAACTAGTTGCTTGTCTCTCTTTGAGTTTGAACTAGTTGAATGACGAAACAGAAAATGGCAGCCACGCAATCTCATTTCGAATATTTGTGAGACTTTGTTTGTTATCCGATATTGAATATACATGCACTATCTAAATTTATACTTTCTCCCTCTCACTTTCTTTGCTTTATTTAATTTTTTTGATTAGTTTGATTTGAACTTATTCATATTATTATTTGTTAATATATATATATAAAAGACTATATAAACATATAACAAATTTGAATAATATTATGAGATCCTAGATACAGCAAAAAAACAAATATCATTTGCAAGTGCCTAAAGCCCATTCTCCAAACTATCATAGATCAAAACCACAAATATCCCGAAGGCCAGTAGTATGTGTCGTCTCCACCAATAAAATTATCTTGTTTTTGTTGTGGATTTATCGAGAAAAGGTTGGCAAAACAAAGCCGGCCGGACTCAAAGGCCTCGTTCTATGAATGGGACAAAACTTTAATTTGTTTATATGATATCTAATGAAGGATGCATTTTCATTGAGTTTGGTTGAAATCACACTTTTTTAGTATTCTATATAGTTTGAAATTAAACATGTGTTTTCTTTCATGGCCCTAATTATAGAAAATTTATCTAATATTGTTCTCTGTACAATTGAAAAAAATGATTTTCGATCGAAAATTGTCCCTTCTTAAGTGATTTGGTCAAGAAACAAGGTAAAGTTACAATTACCCCTGAGATTTAACTTAACTTACAATTTGTTCCCTTTATTTTAAAAAAATTACACTTTATCCCCTAGTTCTTTTATAATATGTGATAATTACTCTTAAAATTGTAATTTAAACTGTACGCTAGTTATCTTTTAATAATGTTGGTCTCTCTAATATTTTTTTATAATTAATAGACATATTAAATTATCATTTTTTTTCTTTCTGTAAATACTTTTTTTTTTGTATATACATTTTTCTTCCTGTATAAGTATATCAGTATTTTTTAAAGGTCTATTAGCTATAAAAAATATCAAAAATCTTAAAATTATTGGAACATGATTATCAAATAGTTTAATTTAAGATTTTAGAAGTTATTGTCAAACACTATAAAAAAGTGGTAGGCAAAGTGTAGGTTTCTAAAAATAGAATGGACAAAATGTAGGTTAGATCAAACTATAGGGGGGATTTTGTAATTTACCCCAAGAAACACGAATGACCCATATACCTAAACCAAGGCCTACAATGCTGGTAGGTTACTGAGATCGGTAAGACAACCAGTCTAGTGATGCTGCCGGGGGCTAGGGGAGGAGCAGGCTATATTGTGATTGGATTAGGTGGAGCTAATCACCGTCAGTATGGTGGAGGTGGAGGAGATGGCAAATTTGAGGTCCCAACCGTGGGCTTGGAGGATCTCATGCACAATTGGGATTTTTGAGCCCTTTGATTGCTTGGGAATACACTAATTCCTCTGCTGCATCAACCATTTGACGATCGATTAGGAAATTAAAGTGAGTTTGGGAGCGACCGCAAGAGGAAGAAGATGACTTAAACACACCGATTGTTAGCGTTAGTAAATGAGTGGAGTAAATGTAGGTTATCGAATATAGAGGAGATTATAGGTTAAGAGTAAATTAGTCTCAAAACTTTTACTTTATTTATTTTTTGTAATTAATATAGAATTTTTATTTTTAACATTTAAATATATAAATGAAGAATATTTATACATAAATAATAAATTAAGACATGCAGTTTTTAAATATATATTTTTTAATTTTTCTAATAAATAATAATATAAATAAATTTAAATTAAATAAAATAAAATAAAAATTTTGTGATGGAAGGAGCAGTATATTTTCAACATACCATTTTGCTGCCTCTCCCACTTGAGTCACGTAGGCCGAAAAGGTCAAGCTAGATAAATGTTGGTCTAATTAACTCTATAGAAGATCTTGTGTCGGGTCACCATTTAGTACATTGTAGAAATTTTTGATTGAAGTATCTCGATCTTCTCCTGGATCCATTGAATGGAATGGACATATGGCTAGTGACTTTGGTTGAATGGCAAGGGAGGCACGTGAGGCCCTTGTTGGCTTGTTTGTTTGCATCATTAACGGCGAACATGCACGATACGTGGGGTCTGTACCCATAAATATAATTAATCAGCGATCCATGAACAATACCGGGGAGCAGGGCCCTTTGGCCAAAAGGTTACTGTACTTTTTATCTGATGATTTCCCCAACACCTAGACATTCCCGAATTCTGGACCATCGTTTTCTTGCCCGGGTGTCTTCCTTCTTTTGCAACATAAGTATATTTGATTTGAAGTCTTCTGCCCCTCATTAATAGTCAGTACCTTTTTTCCGTTTTTTCTTTTAGAAAATAAGGAATTATTTTTTATTGATAATTATAATTAAATAGAAAAATTATAAATATGAAAAAATCAAACATATTTTAGAATATAAAAAGAATTAGAAAGGCGACATGTATTATTTGATACAGGAAATAATACATTACACAGGGAGAATTACAAAAGCCCAATGTGATTTACTAAAACTTACAAATCCCTAAACCCTAAATAGCATATCTAGTCATATCCCAATTCATCTGGTGTAATCGGACGCTTGAGGGGGATGATTAACTTCTTACCAACATCCATAGATAATGCTTTCCCCATATCTGAAATGTGAATGGAAAATATTGGATAGGTGGAGGCACAAGTGGACCAAAATGGTAATATGGCTGAACATCCAAACCACTTACCTAGTGCATCTTCATCCCCATAGTAATACCGCAAAACTCTTCGGTATGTTACATATCCAAACTGGCAGAGAGAAGAAATGACAGGCATCGGAAATCAGTATCATGGATCCAATTATATGCCAATAACTCTTGTCTACATTACAGAGGGAGAGAGAGAGAGAGAAAAAAAAGTTCTTCATTAGAACTTCTAACAGCAACTATGTAGAAGAAGCTACAAAGCACTGGACATAGATTCATACCCAATCGTTGAACTCCCTTTATGATATCCTAAAACTTGGTGGACTATTAAGTTTTATTCCTTTGTCAAGTTAAATAAATATTATCCGAGCAAAACAGAGCAAAATATGGGCTTCTGCTAAGTGCTACCAACAAATTGTCAAATTCTACCAAAATGGTAACCAAGCTATCTAAATCATCAACGGTTTTCACCCTCCCTTCAAGTTTCAATCTCAAACAACAAAACTAGAGATGATTCAAGGATGGTGTAGTAATATGTTTTTAGGAGTTGCCACCAATTAATTTCACATAGGCCGATTGAATACTTGTTATAGTTTATAAGAGATTCTAAAATCGTGAGTCGGTTATGTTAAAATAATCTTATTATAGCGCACAAAATTTGATACCATAGAGGTTCGATTCTTCTTTTCCTAAAATTCTTGTTTCTTTACCTAATCGTTGATAAATTAGTTTTAATGAATCTTATTTAATTATTTTTAATTTTTAATTTAATTTCAAACCATGAATCTTACTAGACTAACTGGATATAAAATCCTAGATATCCTTGAAATCTTAAGACTTTACTAAATCCACCTAGAATTTGAAATGACCATCTTGTTCAAATCTATGAGTTTTATCAGAGCAATCGAATTCGAAAGAATAATCCATCACGGGATTTTATCAAATTCACAAAGAATGGATCTTTGAAAAAAATCTATTAAGTGTCTTATAATTACCTAACCAATAATTTTGTGTGTTGTTAACATGTAAATGCATTATGAGAATTAAAATTTAAACTATAAACAAAGAAGAGATAGACCCAATTACTATCCTACATTGTTCTCCTGTTCAAATTTAATATATAAGTTTAATGCAAGGCCAAACACACAAACAAACAAAGAAAAATAAACAATAAAGACTTGCTGTCAGTGGCCAATCTACAAAACAGAAATATGTTAATGATCTAGATGAACAAAATAAAACGTCAGAGGGGCCTAAACAGTAGTTATACCAAAAAGAGATGAAAGCTTTGACTGGTTAGACGATGGAGCGGGTCGGGTCGCAGGTTGAGAAACGGGTCGCATTCAATTCTTGGTTTGCCGGCAATGAGAGATGGGGAGGCTACTTGGGCTTTGCCCGGCGGCGATGAAGCAAACCCAGGGGCAAAGGAACGATGGCTGGAGATGTTGGAGACGACGGGACGCAAGGAGAAAGAGTTGAGATATTCTTTCTCCCCTTCGGTTCAGCACGGATGGTAGCAAGAAGAGCCTGGAAACAGCGGTGCGGGGTCGAACAGAGCAATGGAGGCGAGCTAGGGCCGGTGGCGGTGAAGTGTGTCGGCTAGGAGACAGTGATTACGAGGGGTGACAACGGGTGGAAGGTAAACTTAGGTCTCTAGAGTGAAGGGTTACAAGAAAATAGGGGCTTAAGCCGAAATTTTCCTTTTTCAAAAAAGCTTAGTCTTTTTGCAATTTTTTTCAGCCTTTTTTCTCCTTCTTTTATCTCTAATGGTGACTTCTATTAATAGGAGCAGAGTTGTAAGTGAGATTAATAAGATTTTAAGAGGTTAAACCTCATTCAAATCAAATTTGATAAAGTTTAAATTTCTTAAGATGTTATTGGCAAGTGCGGAGTCAAAATTTTAAGTTAGGGGGCCCAGACTTCATTTGAAAAAATGTTAGAGAACCAAGAAATAAAATTTTTTCCACAATGCAAAAAGAAAATAACAAAAATAACTTAAAATTTATTAAAATGTTATGTTTATAGGTTAATACTTTCAAAATAGTAAGTAAAACTTACTAAATCTCAATTTTCACCCATATAATGAATCGATGATCATGAACTTCAAATCCATATCAAATCTCCAGCTTCTCAATTAACGGAAAATTAGTTATATTATTATACATGTACACATGTTCGATTAATATCACATAGCAAATAAAAAGATGTATAATACCTTGTGCATCTTGAGGTGACCACGTCTTTCTTTCAATGCATAAAAATAATCTATCTACGAAGAGATAAATTTTTTACTTTCATGTTTTCTTTAGTCCTTTACACAATTCAAAAATTATAGATACATTTTTCAACTGTAGATAGCAGGGCACATCGTGTTCATAATACTGTAGTTGATACTTCAAATGAATATTTTATTGTTCAGTGAAATTTGAAGAATAAAACTTGTCAGCTAATTTACATATGTTCTTAATATTAAAAGACTTATAAAAATCTTTGGAATCTAAAGCAACACTAAGAAGAAAAAGCTCCGCCATTTGTTTACTAACTGACTTCCTCTATTTCTCATGAGACACACCTTGGCTAGTGCAAAATTTTGCAAAGAAGTGGAAAGGTTGTACTTTTACATTTCTAATTTTTTAAAATATAATTAATTAATTTTTAGTAAGAGAGTAAAATTAATTGTTTGATGTTGGACTTTTCCTACATTTCTCACACAAATCAACCACATGCATTTATGTATAATTTTAGTGAGATAGAGAAAATTATTACCATTTTACATCTATACTTCTTAAAATTATTATTATATTTTATAATTAAAAAAATGAGAGCGGCGACAACAGATATAATGAAATTTTTTTATCTTTCTTTTTTTACATATACAAATATATAATACATATAATTTGAAAAAATGGCTGGGGGTCCTCTATTGCTTCCGCCACTAGCTATCGGGTAAAAATACTAGTTCAAGTTTAAGAAAACTCTCAAGCTGCTGATTCGAGCCGAGATTTTATGTAAATTTTCAATTTCACCCAATATTTCTCTAATTTGTCATTTGAGCCCAACATTTTACAAAAATTTACAGATTTTCCTAGAACTTCATAAACTTGCTAGATTTGCCTAAAATTTTATGAAATTGGTATATTTGCCCCCGAATTTTCAATTTGCCTGCAACTTCATAAAAACCTTCAATTCACACCTAAACTTTTTCATTTTTCCTAAACCAACCCCAAAAGACCTCTAGGACCCAAAATTAGTACCTAAATAAAATTAATTCCTATTTTGACCCTAAATGATCATTCTAGAGTCCTAAAAATTTATGACAAGAACAACAATGTGACCTTAATGTCACCAAACTAACCAACCTTAAAATGACAAAAAAATGCCATATGTGTTCTAACAATTGACCAAATTGCCATTAAAAATAGAAACACCCCTAAGCTAATTTTTAGCCTAAAACAAAACTAAAATTTGCACCTAAATAAAACTGGGTGTCAATAGATGGTAGCTTGGCAAATGACAATTATGAGATAACAGCTACCTTACGCATAAATAAACATTTTAGATCAAGGGTTCTGCGAAAATGAAAGATTACCTATTCCAAATAGTTAGATTATTATGTCCGTAGAAAGATACATATTAGGGATGATGGAGCACCTAGGCCCAACAGACCAAAATCCTAACACAAAGAGCAAATAGTAGTTATGTATGTTACTTTATGGAGAGTAGGGGTGAGTAAATAATCAGTTTTAATCGAAACAACCAAAAAACCAAATTTTTTCGGTTTTTTCGGTTACAATTATTCGGTTCTCGGTTCGGTTTTGGTGATAACCGAAATTGTATAACGATTTTCGGTTTGGTTTTTGATTTTGAAAGTGTCAAATTCGGTGACCGTAATAACCGAATTAATATAGGTTAACAGGCCTTAGGCCCTCTATTATTCTACACATTAGCCCATGTTGTCCTTAACCTAGAAGCCCAACCCGCTCCACTTCTCATAATCTTAGTGCAACCTACCCTCCTTCCTCTTACTACGTAGCCCAATCCAACAGCAACTAATACGGTAGGAAAAAACGAACAGATTGGGGAACCCTAGCAAAAATACATTGGGGATTCGTTCGAATGAACCAGGCAGGGAAGGGAGGGCGGTAGCAAAGTAGCAGTGCCACTGTGCCAGTGAGCGTGGCAGGGCAGTGCGCGATTAAACGAGGCAGGGTAGTAAGCGAAGCAGTCGTGTCGTGAGCGGGGCAGGGCAGTGAGCGAAGGCGAAGCAATCGTGACTCATTAGTGAGGCAGGGCAGTGAGCGAGGTGGCGAGGCAGGCAAGGGAAGCCCGAAGCCGACAGCAGGCGACAGACTGACAGTCATGACTCGCGAGTGAGGCAAGCCACACACCGATAGCAACCAGTGAGTTAGCGACAACAGAGAAAGGTTGTCAAACTTGTCGGAGCTATTACGGCAACAGAAGGAGCACGAGATGGAAGAAAATGTAAGTGAATTTGTTGATTAAATTTATGTGTTTGATTATGATTTTGTGAGTAGAAGAGTCAAGATGGATGGAAAATGAATAATAGGTAGACCTGAATCCGATTAATGAATAAATGTATGTGTTACCGTGTTGGTTTCTTGTAGTTGTAGTTATTTAGTAGAGGTGTAGAATACTTCCTACCAGACGTTCCTTGTCCAGAAAAAAAACATCCCTTCTGTTCTTTAACTCTATCAATCTGAATAGCAAAATATTTTTTTTAATTGGATGAACAACATTGAGTCGCTGGCATGAAGTTCATTGTGTCAATTAGTAGCAAAAACGTGAAGGCAACAAAACAAAGCTTTCCTAGTAGTTTTTTCTCTCCTTCAATTGAGAGGAAAGAAAAAGGTTTTGGAGACCTGATATGTCTTTATCTGAAACTTGCATTTTCAAATTATTCTTGCTGGATATTGTCTGACATATTAATAGTGATAGAAGAGTTGTGTTTTCCCTCTTT
Source organism: Aquilaria sinensis (assembly GCA_005392925.1). Lineage (NCBI taxonomy): Eukaryota > Viridiplantae > Streptophyta > Magnoliopsida > Malvales > Thymelaeaceae > Aquilaria > Aquilaria sinensis. The sequence goes on from SMDT01003310.1 coordinate 55,935, forward strand.
CCTTAGGTGCATTTCTAGGAGCAATTTATGTTCTTTGTGGGAGTGAATATGAGGCAGCATAAATATTCATGAGCTTGTTGTCTCTGTATTTATTGTGCTTTGGTTAAAGCAGAACTCTTAGATCCTTAGTGGGTGATTGGTATAAGATTTAAAAGAATACATGTACGTTATGTTTGTCACCTTATTTATTGACTTGCTATTCATTACTCATGTAGTTTGAATGTCAAGGGCATAGTGGTGGTGGTGATGATGCTTTATCTCAGCCCTGTGCCATGAATGACGGAATGATCTCTCCCCATCCACAAGCAGCAGCAGTAGACTCCACAGCAACAGCAGCCTCTGCATCAAGCTCGAAACCTGGAAAATGCAAAAGCCGTGACCAAGCAAAGAAGAAGACAATGGCACCAAGGTCAACTGTGTGGCTTCACTTTGAGAAGGTAACAAATGAAAATGGGGAACATAAAGCTAAATGTAAATACTGTGAGAGATTGTTAGCAAGTCATCCAAAGGATAATGACACTAGTTCCCTTAGATCTCATTACAATTCTTGTCTTGCACGTATTGCTTTAGAATCTAAGCAAAGTGAATTGATATTTACTACTGGAAATGAAGAATGGGATAAGGGACTAGGGTGTTGGAAGTTTGATCAAGAATCAATAAGAAAAGGTTTAAGTTTCATGATTATTGTGGATGAATTGCCTTTAAAGTTTGTGGAGAATGAAGGTTTTAAACAATTCATGGCTATTGCTTGTCCTAGATTTCATGTTCCCCCATGACATACAATTATTAGAGATTGCTTTGAGCAGTATTCAATTGAGAGGAAGAAACTGAAACAATATTTTAAGAATACACGCCAAAGGGTTTGCCTCACCAAAGATACATGGACTTCTTTACAGAAAGTCAACTACATGTGTCTTATTGCACATTTCATAGAAGAAAATTGGAAATTGCATAAGAAGATTTTGAACTTTTGTCCAATAACTGGTCATAGAGGTGAGATCATTGGTAGGGCAGTAGAGAATTGCCTTTTTGATTAGAGTATTGATAGAGTATTCACAATTACAATAGACAATGCTAGTTCTAACGATGTGGCAATTGAGTTCTTGAAAAAAAAATCAGCAATTGGGGAACGAGTGTTGTTGGTTGTAAGTACTTGCGTATGAGATGTATTGCACATATTATCAATCTTGTTGTTTTTGATGGATTGAAAGAGATGCATGATTCTGTGGCTCGTGTTCGAGCTGCAGTTAAATTTGTGAAGCAATCTCAGGCAAGATATGTTAATTTTAAAAAATGTATTGAGAGGGAGAAAATTGAGAGCAAGGCTTTGTTGTGCTTAGATGTTAGCACTAGGTGGAATTCCACTTATTTGATGTTGAATGTTGCATAGAAATTTAAGAGAGCCTTTGAGACATATACTACTGATGATCCTCATTTTGAGCATGAATTAAATGAGTTGACTGGTGGAATACTTACATCTGATGATTGGGAGAATGTGAGAAGATTGGTCACTTTTCTTGAGAATTTTTATGACCTGACTTGTAGGATTTTAGGCTCTTTATATGTTACCTTCAATACATTTTTTCATGAGATTTCTGAAGTTGATGGTTTTTTGTATGAGTGGGGAACTAGTGATGACTTGGAATTTGTTTTTATGGCTAGGAAGATGAAAGAAAAATATGAAAAATATTGGGGTAATGTCGAGAAGATGAATATGTTGATATATGTTGCGGTGATCCTTGATCCACGATATAAGCTGAAGTATGTTGAGTTTGCATTGAATGAGATGTATAAGTCAAAGAAAGATCTAGGAATTAAGTTAGCATAGAAGGCCAAAGATGCTTTGAATGAGTTGTTTAGTTGGTATGGGAAAACATTGCAACCACAAAATTGTGGTCAGTCAAGTGGAATTAACCAAGCTTCAGCTGTGCCGTAACCTGAAACCCAAAAGAGGAAAGGTCAAATTTCGAAGGAAAGAAAAAAGAAGTTCAGGTCACTCATTGGGAGTGATGAAGGAAAGTCTGATTTGATTAAGTATTTAAATGAGGAGTGTGAATCTGATGAGGATGATTTAGACGTGTTACAGTGGCGGAAAATGAATAGTGGGCGTTTTCCTATCCTTAGTCAAATGGTCCGTGATGTCTTAACTATTCCTATCTCCACAGTTGCATCTGAATCTGTATTTAGCACTGGAAGAAGGGTTCTTGATGCATTTAGGAGTCCATTGACTCCTAAGATGGTGCAGGCTCTAATATGTTGTCAGGATTGGCTTAGGAGATCAATGCATCCTGTTGGTGTTGAGGAAGATTTGGACGAGATTGAAAAATTGGAGGAAGGTATAATAGTAGATATTTAGTAATCTAACATATGTTTTTTGTTTAATATACTTGTGATTATTCTTTTGTTTATATCTTTATTTTTCCCCTCAAATTCGTCAAAAGTGGCATTGCCTAATTCGATCATAGATATTTGAATAAGACATTTGGATAGTTGCTTGTGGGACCAACACTTATTCCAAGCAAGTATGTTCTTTAGTTGTTAATTAAATTGTTCATAAACCTGAGATGCAGTTTATTTAGAGATTTACTTGTTTTCTATTCAAGCAACTCATTACTTTTCACCCTTCTTTCTTGTAGGCAGTTTGGAATGGGATGGCCAGTGCATTTCAGCTTGGTTGTTTATGGCATATTTTATGGAAAAACAGTACTCTTGTCTTCTTAACTTGGTTATTGGTTTGAAGACAAGAAAGTTGGACTTTTCTATGTGCGCTTTGATATGTGTTTTATTTATATTATACTTTGAAACAATTTATATTCCATAGCATGATGAATTTATGGAGAATGTGTGTTGTGATGATGTTTTGAATCTTCTGATGTTGCATGATGATTTTTAAACCAATTCCATTCATGATTTATGTATGTGCTGTAGTAAGAGATTTATAAGAAATTCATTTTTTTCGGTTTAAAACCGAAAAACCGAATTTACATTTTGGTTTGAGGGTAGAATCGGTTATTTCGATTACCAGCGTCTCCAACAAAAAATCGAACAAAATCATTATTTTGGTTTCGGTTATAATCAAAATAACCGAATGATTAGTCCTAATGGAAAGTAACCTACCTAGTTAAAAGTATAGCAAGTTATGCAGGCAGCTCTGATGGAGTTGGTCCACTGTAAACCTGATTTTGTCCACACTAAACACTGTAAAAGAGTTTCCGCCCATAAACAAATTAAAAAAAAAAAGATCAATTTTCCCCTTATTTAAACTAAAAACCTCGGAGAAATATCAATATACAATTTAGATTAGTTCAAAAAATAAAAAATTCAATGATGCAGAGTTCCATATTATCATTTCTGTTTGGACATCAGATTTTGGTTTTATACAATTCATACATTCTAGCATAATCTTCCTAGATAATAACATAAAGAGAACATCTCGCTAGTCAACTTTCCACCAACCTTATGCATGTTGTTTAAAGTCCCTATAATATTATTTCAATTTTCAAGAAAAAAACAAAATGTAAAAATTTTATATTGAAAGGAAAAAAAAGGTGTTTAGAGGGAGGGGGATAAGCAGTGTTTGGCTGTTACCTTTTTATACATCCTTATAGTAGGCATGTTTAAAGCTCTGACAAAAAGATCAAAAAAATTGGCCTTGTCACTGCCATATTAAAGACAACAAGAACAAAAAACAAGGTAAATTCAATACAATAACCAAATGAGAAGCTAGAGATTCCATTTCATATAGTGCCACTTCAAATCAAGTAGTTAAGCTGAAGATCATCCTTTGCATTAACTTTCTAAAAGCATCCAAAAAGCAATCAATCGATAAAAAATTAATCCTTATCCAAATTAATGATGAACAACTATATGAATCTTATAACTCCATTATGCTCAATTGAAGGCAACTGGAAACATAAATAAGAATAAACAATCAAGTATATAGGAAAAAAAGAAAAGCTTATCATGCAGTAATAACTTACAAAAGGAGAATGACTATTAAGATTGACCTCAAGAAAGCTTATGATTTGGTCAATTGAGCATATTTTCATAGTTTCCTAATTCTTTTTCTGTGGTTGTCAATGGTACTCTTCAAGGTTACTTCAAATGAAAAGGGGGTTAACACGAGGTGACCCCGTTTCTCCTGCCCTATTTGTGATTACTATGGAATATTTGTCTAGAGAGCTGTGAGTAGGCTATACATAAAAAACTGATTTTATATCATCATAAATACTCTAATATTGATTTATCTCACCTCATGTTTGTTGATGACTTGAATGATTTTTGCATATACGAATTCTAGTTCTACTAAGTATATGAACTCATATCTTAAAGTGTTTACTGGAACCACTGGTCTGTGTGTGATTGAGCAGAAAAGTATTTTGTTTCTTGGAGGTGTAGATGATCCTTGTGAGAAAGAAAAAATTGATATATTACACATGCAAAAAAGGGAACTGCATATTAATTGTTTAGGAGCTACACTAGTTGATGTTAGACTACAGACTAGGTATTTTAAGCCTTTAATTTTGCCTAATTTGTCATGGTGGTTAAATAAGTATCTATTATATTTTGGTAGGCTCCAACTGGTAAAAAAAGTGGTGCTTGGAATCCAATTCTATCGGAAATGTTTTTTCCCCATTCCATTGGCTGGGTTGAGTCATAATGAGAAAAATTGCAAAACATTTCTATGGACTAGTTCAGTTACAGGTAGAAGATATCTTGTTGCTTGGAAACAAACTGTGTACTCCAAAATATCAAGGTGGGTTGGGCCTATACTCACTTGTGGACTAGAATAGAATAGCAGATGGGAAGAAATTGTGGTGGCTTTTCGAGGATAAAATAACTTGTGGGTGCAACGGATTCATGCATATTATGTTAGACGTAAGAACCAATGTTCCTTGGATTCAACATCTGATGCTTAGATTATTTGGAAACATATCTTTAATGCTGGGAAAAACATTTAATCATATGGTTATAAATGGTTGCTGGAGATGTGAAGAAGGTGGAAAATTTATCAGAGCTTGCATACTGATAGATGAGGACCAATCATTTGATAATTAATCTTTGTGCTTCAACGCATAATCAAAGGCTAACATAAAACTAAAACATAGTACTAACATCCAAACCTAGTCAAATATGCATAATTTGCAGAATTTGGTTAACCAGGATTACAGGTTCTGTATTCCTTTTACTTATGCACTCTTCTGTTTCTCTTAAGCCAAACAAGATACATAGTGGTAGCAATATGGCCCTTCTTACCTTAGTCTTCTCTGTCTTCCAACATACTGCTTTGCCTAACCATTTCAAAAATTTCTTTCATTTTCTAAAAACATCAAACAAACAAATAGTGTAAGAAATAATATGGCAATTAGTTTTGGAGTATTCACAATAAAAGAACAAATGTTCCATGGTCTCATATTCTTTCAAACATGATAAGCAAACAGTGCAATATGAGGTTTAAATTTGCTCAATAAATTCTTTGTAGGCAGCTGCTTAAGCATGGCAAACCAATATGTCATCGAATGCTCATGCACATGATAAGCCCCCCATGCTACTACTACTACTACTACTACTACTACTACTACTACTACTACTACTACTATTATTATTATTATTATTATTATTTACATATATTATATTAAAAGCCAAACTTAATCAAACAAACTTATTTAAATATAACAATATTGTATTTTTATATTAATTCCATAACTTAAAAAATTTTAAAAATAAATCCAATTAAACAATGTTAGTTAAACTAACAAAGTACTAATTTCACACAAAAATATACTACCCAATTAAACAATTTATTTAGAACTAATTATATCCTAATTTTAAATTAATCCTGAAATTAAAAAAAAATAACAAAATCAGCAAAAATTCCAAACTTTAATGGGTAACCTAAATACTTCACTTCCAACCATCAACAACTACAAATCACATACATTTCAAATATTTCAAACCAAATTAACTCAGTAAAATCCGGATTTACTAGCATTTTTTGTTAAAAAAATTAAATAAATGAGAAAATAAATACTAGCACAACTTACCTCAAATCCGAAAATGAACTTCATTCAAATGCATGGGAATGGCTTTGAATCTGGCACAACAAGCAAAATCTTGCACCCATTATCATGCTAAACCTCAAAGAAGAAAAAACCCCGAAAATCCGAAACGAAAAAGAAAAAAAAAAAGAAAAACTTACAAGATCTCGAAGTTTGAGCTCTAGAAAAGCCAATGCCGGCCTCAAAAAATGGAGGTTGAAGCTTTGTGCCGTTGCTCAAGCTAGCTATGTGCGGTGTGTGCATATGAGAGAGGAGAGGAAGAGAGATGATCTGAAACGAAAATGAACCAGATCTGGAGGTGGACGACGATTTAAATTAGTATTTTCCAATGGCCTCAGCCATTGAAAAAATAAAACAATACGCAGCGTTTCATTAACTGAAGTTCCAACGACCCAGGCTGTTGGAAAAGTACTAAAATTTCCAACGGCTTAAAACGGCTTAAGCCGTTGGAAATCAAAGGTGAAATTTTCTAACGGCCAAATGCTTTTAATGAATTTTCCAACAGCTTCAGCAATTGAAAATCTAGCTAAAATTTTCCAACGGCTAAACATTAAACACAAAACGTGAACTGTTTACGAACGGCTTTAGCCGTTGGAAAATACTAAGTATTAACGGCCGTCTCAATGACATATTTTCCAACGGCTACAGCAGTTGGAAATAGCGTTTCTTAAACTGAGCATTTATTGTATTCATTTTTTTGGTTTCCAACTGCTCAACACATTGGAAATTTCCAATGTTTTGACCATTGACAAATATGGTTTTTTTTAGTAGTGAACCATTCCCCTATATAGGGGGTTTTGTTAAATGGCGACTTACATGAGAGCTTGCCACCTTATCATTTAGCATGGGTTTACATTGCCATCAAGATTCTAATACTCACTCTGTCCTATATTCTTTATACCATTCACTTTTCAGCAATTAATTTATAATTTTTATTTTTAACATTTTAGTATATAAATGAAGAACTTTTATATAAGAATGATAAATCAAAACATATAATTTCTAAATATATATATTTTTATTTTTTCTAACAAATACTAATATAAATATATTCAAGTCAAATTATGTGAAAAGTCAAATGGTGCAAAAAATAAGGGACGGATGGAGTATTAATTTAGATTACGGGTTGGGCACAACTAGCCCCAACTTCAGGGGGGTAACAATGTAGCTGGTGATGATGGCGATGATGGTGAATACCATGATGATATCACGGCACGCCATTTACATATTGACTAGCCTGAGGAAGAATAATGGGCATCAAGTTGATCACACAAAGCTACTATCAGTCCTTAGTCCTTACCTAGCCCTTACTAATGACACCATGGTAGAGAAGTCCTTATAAGCATTAAAAAAAAGAACCTAGACTAGGATCACATAAGCTAACTAATGTTCACATGCAACACACACACACACACACATGAAAAATAGAATATGTGTGAATGAAACGAAACAAGTCAACAGAATTTCCAGTATATAAGCACTAACACTCGGATTTCCATGTGGCAAGGAAACAAGCTCAAATTAATCTAACGTAATCAACCTACATATTATCGCCGATGCCTTCCAGTAGATTCATCAATTTCTTGGCCAGTTGCATCCTTCGGTATTCAGGCGCAACTGTTACTGCAGTTACATGACCATGCCAAGAGTCACCTTGTCCTTCAACTTTCCCCATAACTGAAAAATGGCAGAAAATGGAGAGTTGAGAAAATCAGAAAGCAACGAAATCCAATCAAATTAAAACTCAGAAGTTGTGATCAACCAAACAACCAAAGAATAAATACGACTAGATCCAACAAAAATTGCATCTTCCTTATACCAGAAACAAATTTTCCTCAGGTATCAACCAACAACATCCTAATTAATAACGTCTATTAAAATAGTGAGATATAAACAATGATGTGAAACAGGAACATCAAAAAGAGACTTTCGCTCGCTGTAACCCATGATACGATCTCCGGGGCTTCAGCAACATGTAAATAGTCAGGCCAGCTCGCTAAATACGTCATGTAGAATGACATGTTAAACTGCATCAACCAAACTAAACCAAACACGAACAAACCTTAAACATGCGAACAGCGTCAAAACTGAAATTAAGAAGGAAGAGGGAACATAGCTTTCAGTCTCTGTAAAATGGTCGAAATTTACGTATGCAAAGCGAAGAAGATCGTAGCAGCAAAATCTTCGAATCGCGGTCATTTCTGGAACTCGAAACTCCGGTCTGAAACAGAATTGACAGATTGAAGGTGAAGCTACCGTTAGTTTCAACATTGAAGTCCGTGGAAATTATTGGGCCTCATTCATTGGATCTAATATTGGGCCTCTCGATCATAGTATTTGGGCCTGGCCCTCCTTTGAATTTATGTACAATTAGAAATTCGGGTCGACCCGATTTCTGCACTAAAAGCGTCGTAGTCCAACGTTTCGATTTCCCATCAGTCTATATCAGAAACGCAAACCCTCTTCCCTCATTGGGGAATCTCCATCGATGGATCTTCTCAAACAAGAATTGCTTAAGAAGCGCCAGAGCCTAGCTGAGGAAAACGGTGGCAGGAAAATCTTCAAGCGCTCCGAGATTGAGCAAAAGAAGATTCAAAAGATTCGCGAGCTAGAGAAACTAGAGCTCGAAGCGAACGCCAGCCGCCAATTGGACACGTCTTCCTCCGCTGCCGGATCGGCCAGTCAATCAAGCGCTTCCGTTCCCAGCTCTGTATCAGCCGCCACCACATCCACTAGCTCGGCATCCAAATCGCTGACTGACGAGCAGAACATTGACAACCTCGACCTGCCTCGACAAGAAGTAATCCACCGTCTTCGATTTCTCAAAAAGCCGGTCACTCTATTTGGCGAAGACGACGCCGCGCGGCTCGACAGGATGAAATATGTCTTGAAGGCTGGCCTTTTCGAGGTTGATAGTGGCATGACGGAGGGCCAGGCGAATGAGTTTTTGAGAGATACTTCGGAGCTGAGGAAGCGGCAGAAAACTGGGATTCTGAGCGAGAGGAAGAGGAAAGACCGGGAGGAAGGTGGAGCGGAGGACCGGGAAGGTGCGGGAGGGAGGAAGCGATGACCGGGGACGGCCACTCGAGTGGCGTTGATAAAGATAATGATTTGAAGAGGATGGAAGCAAATTTTGAAGAGTTGTGCGATGAGGATAAGATTCTGGTCTTCTGTAAGAGGTTGCTGAATGAGTGTTGATTTTTTGGAATTGGTTCAGGTGATGTTGAGAATAATTGGGGTAGTTTGGAATAATTGAAGGACAAATGTTCTAATTTGAAATAGGTAAAAGACTTAGTAGAAAGCTTTTGTATATTGAAGGTGGAAAGAGGCAGGGGTGAAAGTTTCGGATTTTAGGTTAGGTTCAGGCTGAAACCTGAAAAAAATTGAGTCTTTCATAATCTGAAAATTTTAACCTAAACTGACCTGAAATTGAAAGAGAACTTAAACAAACTTTAACCTGAAAATAATGGGTTTTGGGTTGGATTAGATTAGGTTCAACCCACATTTCAGATTGCACTTCTTTTGCCAGCTCTTCTCCCATTCATTCTCCTCCTCTCCAATCTTCTATGATGTGTATATTTAAAAATTAAAATTCAAAGAGAACTCCACTCGGCCTAAAGATGACAATGATGCAAATTAGGCGTGGGTATCTCCTACCCGCTGTTCGTGCTCGTGATTTTTTTAATACCTGTAATTTCACGGGTGTCCACAAGCGGATGAAAAATCTCACCCGCACCTATAACCCATGAATAAGTAACACGTGAGTTTAAACTGTGTTTTTTAAATTTCATAAAAAAAATATAAAAAATATATATAAAGTCATTCTCCACATATAATACAACAAAATTATAAAATACACAAAATCATGTCATACATACAAGAAAATATTCAATAAGAATTAATATAAAATATTAGTTAAATGTAGGTGTTGTATCTCATTATAATTAATATGTAGAAAATGTACACTTGTGGGTTTTGCGGGTAGGCGAGATGGATTTACCCGTGATGGATACCCCCTACCCGCTACCCGCCCATACTTACCAGATGGGTATGATTTGCTACAAATGCCCGCCTTATCGAGGGTATTTTTACTCATGTACCTACCTGTCATTGGCGGATATCTGTGGATGATGGATTTCACCTACCCACTTGCTATACCTACCTCGACCATTGACTAAATTGACAGTGATTGACCAGATCGTTGGCAACGAAGATAAACTAGAGGACAATCTATGTGCATGCGTTCGGTTGGTAGGAGATCAACATTTGCGTGTGTGAGTATTGCTGGGCGATGACGACGATCTGGTGGCACGTTAATGACGAACATGAACTAGAGGACAACGACGGAGGATTAAAGGACGATGATGGTGAACAACTAGAAGATGACGACGTTGGTGAACAAACCCGAAGACAACGATGGCCAAAAGAGCAATGAGGAAGGGTGATACGAAGTAAGGGAAGGCCTTGGGAAGCAAGGTAAGGGAGGGTAGTGGAAGGGCAGTGGGTAGGCAGTGGGGCTAGGGAGGGGCTGGAGGGCAAAGGTGATGAGGACACATTAGTGAGAGTTTGTTCTGACTGAGAGCTGAGGAGAGGATTAGAGGATTTTAAAAAGAAAGGTAGTGGGCTGAGGTAGGTAGTTGGGCTTAAATAGGTGGTAGGTCTTGGTTTCTGGTTAATCGAGTTGAAGTCGGGTTTAACCTGACCCAACCCAATTTTTACTTTTTAGAATATGTTTGGGTCAACCTAAATGTCATTTATTCTATACACTGATTTGACCTTATATGTCATGTTTCAGGTTATGGTCAAAAGCTTTCAACCCTAGAAAGTGAAGTACAAGCTTAGTTTTTGGCCACAAGGAGAATTTACCCATCAAGCCTATTTATACTAGTCATTGTCGACTTCTCCATGTCGGTTTCAAGTTTTAAGTAGATATTTTTTTACTAACTCTTTCCTCACCACTACTTTTTAGGACCTTCTACATTTTAGTCCCTATATTAAACTTTTTCCATTTTTTTATATTCCTCTTCAAAATATGTTTTAATTTTATCATCATCCCCTCTTTAGATTTTTCCTAAGATATCTCTAGATGTTCATAGTCATTAAGATGTCTAGAATCTTTTTCTAACTTTCATCACATTTTAACATTCCTCCTTAATGCAAATTTGTTGAACTTTGAGCTTAGTCCGCAGATACTTGAACTTTGTTCTTGGTAATGCATTGGTGAAGATGTCAGTAACTTGCTCCTCTGTTATGTAATATTCTGGCTTGATCTTATTGTTCGTTAATGCCTCCCTGATCTAGTGATACTTGATTGCTATGTGTTTAGTGCAGATGTGGTAGACTAGATTCTTCGTCATGTGTATGGCTGACTTATTCCCACATAAAATCTCTGTTGGCTTTTTTAGTAGCTCACACATGTTTGTTAGAATATATCGCAACCACATAGCTTGATTTGTGATTCTCACAGCTGCTACATATTCCGCTTCTTCTGATGATTGTGCCACAGATTCTTGCTTCTTTCATGAGGATGAGAAGAGTCCTGATCCAAGTGTGAACACATAGCCAGATGTACTTTTTGGATCATTCATGGATCTTCCCCAATCACTGACTGTCTACCCTAATAGTCTTGAGTCAATAGTGGATCTGAATCAGATTCTGAAATCCTTAGTTCTTTGGAGATACCAGAGTATTCTTTAGGCAGCTCCATAGTAGATCTCACTTGGCTCTTCTATGATCTTTGACAGTAGGCTTGTAACGTACATTATGTCCAGTCTCATAGCCGTTAGATATAGTAAGCTTATGATCAAACTTCGATAATGAGAGGCATATGCTTTTCCAGAGTTGTATTATTTTCATAGATTTTGATTTGCTGCTAGAAGGGTAGTGAAGGACTTGTAATGGTCCATCTTGAACTTTTTCAGAAGACTTTCTATGCACTTTTTTAAATATATGAGTATTACTTCTTCTTTTTGGCCATCTTGATCTCGAGGAAGTAGTGCATCAAACCAAAGTTGCTCATTTCAAACATCTTTATCGTGTATTCTTTAAAGTCTTGAATCATATTTTCATTGTTCCGTGTGTAGATTAAATCATCTACATAGAGAAAAACAATGAGAGTATTTTTACCTTAGATCTTGATATAAAGCATTGGCTTGTTCATGCTCGTCCTGAATCCTTGATTCCTAAAGTATCTGTTGATGCGCCTGTACCAAGCTTATGGTGCTTGTTTTAACCCATATAGGGCATTTTTTAGTTTAAGAATTTTATCTTCATGTCCCTTGGCCATGAATCTCAGTGATTGTTTCATGTACATTTCTTTTTCGAGGATTTCATTGAGGAATGCCAACTTCACATCTAGTTGATAGATTTTCCATTTCTTTCGGGCAGCTAGAGCGATTAATGCTTGAATTGTATCTAGCCTTATGACTAAAGCAAAGGTTTTGGTATAGTTAATACCTGATTATTGTGAGTAGCCCTTACCAACTAACCTAGCTTTGAGCTTCTAAAGTGTTCCATTGGGGTTAAGTTTTGTTTGGATACCCATTTAACTCCAATGATCTCTTTGCCTTAGGGCGAATCCACCAACCCCCATATTTGGTTTTTCTCAATCATTTTAATCTCCTTCATCATTGTTTTCACCCATACATCTTGTTTTATAATAGCTTCATAATTTTTAGCTTCAACCAATATGAAGCTACACGTTTCATATTGTTCTATAAATGACTATAGTAACGTATTTTTAGGACTCGCTAACAATCAATTTCACCTACATCGGTTAAATACCTATTATGATCTATAAAAGATTTTAAGATTGTGAGTTTGTTATACTAAAATAACTTTATTCTAGTGCTCAAAAATTTGTACTATGGGGGTTGAGTTTTATCCTTTCTAATTTTTGTTTCTTTACCTAATCATTGATAAAAATATTTTTTTTGTGAATTTTATTTAGTTTTTATTTATTTCTAAAATTTTCTCTTAATTCTAAATCGTGAATCTTACCAAATGAATTGATTGTGGAATTTTAGATTTCCTTAAAATTTAAGGATTTTTATCAAATCCATCAAAAATTTGAAAGAACCATCTTATTCAAATCGTAAGTCTTATCAGATAAATTGGATTTGAATAAAATAAATCTACATCTTGATTTTATCAAATCTGCTAAGGATAGTTTCTTAAGGATTTATTAAGTATTTTACAATTTTCTTAATTTAATTTCTTTCTAATTTATATAAAAATAAGGTAAATTAAATTATCTAGCATGACAAATAATTTTGTTGTATTATCATTTTTTTAAGATGCATTATGAGATGAAAATTAAACTATTCTAAAAATAAAAAATAAATATCCTACATCATATTCCTAATGCGATTTAATACCAAAATTTGATACATGGCCAAACAAACAAATTAACAAAGAATAAATAAAAAGAATAAAAAGAAACCTTGCTATCACTGACTTTTTTTTCGAAATAAAAAACAAAACCATTGGTGAGTTAGATGACTGAAATACAAGGTTTAGGGGCTAAACAGTAGTTATACGGCAAGAGGAAAGGCTTGGTTGGGGCGAATCCAGATGAGGACGAGTCAGCTTGTGGGTCTAAAACGGGTTCCGATCAGATCTCCTTCAATTCGATGGCCGGACGGCAAAAGAAGAGCGGTGGGGCTTGGGCTTCAGCGGCAACGGTGCGGGCGGCTTCCAGGAGGAGCTGATGGCGAGTAGCGGTGACGGACGGTGGCAGATTGAAGAGGAAATCATGGCGGTGGGAGAGGATGTGATTCGGCCTTCCTTGTATTCCCTTCAATTTGCGTCACCGGCTGTGATGAGATATCTGGGAAGGTGGCGCGGCGTGGAACATAGCAGTGGCGGCTGAATACGATCGTCTGCAGAGGCTGGAGCAGCATTGGGCAGGGGAACGGAACCGTCAAGGGCTGGCTGCGGCTCAGGGAAAGTTTAGCGTTTCTGGGGTTGAGGGTGGCTAGACAGAGGACTAAATGTGACATTTGACCTTTTTCTGGCTGGAGCTTAGTTGTGAATTTCCCTGCTTTTATTTTCTTCTTTTTCACTTAAATACTGACCTCTATTTATAGTAGGGGATTTGTAGGCAAGATTAAAACAGATTGGAGAGTTTAAATGTCATCCAAATCAATCTCTTAAGATGTTATCTAGCTAAAATACTAATCAGGTTCCAGAAAAATTCTTAAGTTGCTGATATGGCCCCACATCCTATGTGAGGTTTCAATTTAACCCAACACTTTTAGGATTTGACAATTAGCCCAAAACTTTAAGGAATTCACAGATTTTGACCAAAATTTCTTAAAATTGCCGGATTTGCCTCAAAATCTTGGGAGTTGGCAGTTTTCCCCATAGTTTCCAATTTTGCATTGAACTTTCTAAAACCTTCAATTTACACCCAAACTCTTTTCTTTTACCTAAACCAACCACAAAAGACCTTAAAATCCCAAAATTAGTACCTAAACTAAATTAATTTCTATTTTGACCCTAAATGATCATTCTAAATTCCTAAGAATATATAGCACAAACAACAATGTAATATAAATGTAACTAGACCGACTAACTATGTAAACCCTAAAATGACCCAAATGTCCTAGCAAATGACCAAATTGCCCATAGAAAAAAAAAATTCTCCTTAACTAACTTTTTCTAACCTAGAACGAAACTAAAATCACTGTTTAGATAAAATCAGGTGCTAGTACTCACCTCCTTTATATGTTTCGTGGAACATGAGGCATACAAAGCCATAACCAAATTTTGTCCAGTTTTTTTGTTTGAATAATGAGAACCTTCCCATTGTCAAAAATCTTGAGGAGAAAAACTTTTTTCTTTTCGTTGAGGTTAAGAAACTTTATTTATTACCTCTACAATAAGAACCCTTTTATCATTTAAGAGTCTATGGAAAAAAAAAAACTTTTTTCTCCTTTCTCATTAGACTTTCCTCCTTTCTCATGAGACTAAAGAACTCTTCTTACCTTTTTTAAATAAGAACCTTCCAATTATTAAGAAAAATCTTAAGAAGAAATTCTCTTTTCTTCTTTATAAGGCTAAAGAACCTTCCTTGTTACCTATATGATAAGAACATTCTTGTTGTCAAAGAATTCAAAGGAGAAAAACTCTTTATTCCTTGTTTATCAAGCCTAGGACCTCTCTTTGCCCTTTTTTCAATAGAAACTTTCCTATTATTGCATGTAAGAGAGAACCTCTTCTCTCATTCCATTTACCTTTGGTAAAAAATTATCTCTTACCATGATTTAAAAGGTAGAGAACCTTTTCTTTTCCATATCATATTGCCTTTGAGATAAAGAACCTTATCTCTTTACTGCCTTATTTAAACAATGAAAACCTTCCCACTATAAAAAATCTTAATGGGAAAAACCATTTCCTCTTTTTTTTTTTTGTAAGGTTAAGGAACTTCTTTACCTAGGTAATGAAAACTCCAATATCGTTTAAAAAAACCAAGGAGAAAAACCCTTCCCCTTTGCCTATAAGGCTAAGGAACACCCTCATGTCTTTTAAATAGGAACCTTGTCTCTTATTCTATTTACCTTTGTAGGAAAAGAACTGTGATGGTTCTCCAAAAAGTTATATCATAATTACTGAGGTAACGTTAGTTATTTTTAGTAATTTAATATACTTAGAATAGTTAATGCAAGTAAATTCTTGGCTTAATAAAGTATAGTAGCTTAAAGAGGACAAAAAATTCATCATTTAAGTAAACCGGATCAAGAAAGAAATTTTAGTCATTTTATTTAGTGATCCATTTTTATTTCACGGTTGGGTAGAGGATGGAAAAATGCTCAAAGTAACGACCCTAATCTAAAAAAAATCTCAGGGTAAGAAAAGCATGGTGCAGTATTAAAAGGATTTTGATATAAAGAAGGGATGTTACACTATGGAGAAAGACTATATGTGCCTAATGTAGATGAACTAAGGAAACAAGTTCTTCGAGAGGCACATAATAGCAAGTTAAGTATTCACCCAGGTGTTAACAAAATGTACCATAACTTAAGGACACACTTTTGGTGGCCAGGACTTAAGAAAGACATTGCTGAACATGTAAGTAGGTATCTTGCCTGCCAAATGGTGAAGGCTAACCACCAAAAGCCTACAGGAACACTACAAAGCCTTCCATTACTGGAAAGGAAGTAGGGATCCATAACAATGGATTTCCTTGTAGGGATCCATAACAATGGATTTCCTTGTAGGGTTGCCAAATACTAGAGAGCAACATGACTCCGTGTGGGTAATAATCGATAGGCTGACTAAGTCGGCTCATTTTATACTGATCAAGGTTACCTACAAATTGGAGAAGTTGACACAATTATATATAAAGGAAGTTGTAAGGTTACATGGCATTCCTGATAAAATAATATCGGATCGAGATCCAAGGTTCGTATCTAAGTTTTGGATGTCCTTTCAAAAGGCATTAGGCATTAATGTGAGCCTAAGTACCGTATATCATCCTCAGACTGATGGCGAGTCTGAAAGAATAACACAAACCTTGGAAAATATGCTGATAATGTGTGCCATGGACTTCAAAGGTGATTGGGATTGTCATTTGGCACTTATTGAATTTGTCTATAACAATAGCTATTAAGCAGTTATAGGTATGACACCATATAAAGCTCTACATGGACGAAGGTGCATGACTTCCCATTGTTGGGTAGACTTGACAGACTGACTTCAAGTTGGACCTAAAATCATTGTTGAGACAATAGCGAAGGTTAAGTTAATCCAGAAAAAGGATCAAGGCCGCCAATGATCGGAAAGAAAGATATGCAAATAAAAGAAGGCGAAAACTATGTTTTGACATATGGGATGAAGTGTTGTTGAAAGTTTCTCCTATAAAGAGAGTGACTAGATTTGGTCAAATGAGTAAGCTTGCCCTAAGGTATATAGGTCCTTGTGAAAAAGTAGAAAAAATGGCCTATAAGTTGGCTTTACCACCTCACTTATGGCACGTGCATAACGTGTTTCATATAAGTTTGTTAAGGAACTGTTTAACAGACTTGAGACAAGTGATAACTTTATCCTCAGTCCCAATGAGGGAAGACCTGACCTATGAAGAGTTCCCGACAAAAATCCTGGATAGGCAGGTAGGGAAGTTAAGGACCAAGTAGATACATATGGTTAAGATTTTGTGGTCAAACCATATAAAAGAAGAAGCCACTTGAGAAACTGAGCAAGATATGAAGGTTTAGTATCCAAGAGAATGTGCTCAAATACAGTAGAATTTGGAGGACCAAATTTTATAAGGTGGAGAGAATGCGACGATTCTCCAAAAAATTGGATCATAATTACTGAGGTAACATTAGTTATTTTAGTAATTTAATATACTTAAAATATTTAATACAAGTAAATTTTTGGTTTAATAAAATATAGTAGCTTAAAGAGGACAAAAATTGATCATTTAAGTAAACTGGACCAAGAAAAACATTTTAGTCATTTTATATAATGACTCATTTTTATTTCACGATTGGGTAGAGGATGGAAAAATATTAAATTTAAGGTATCATGGTTTTTTCTGATTCCCGCTCTACCCTTGTGAAATTGTAAATTGACTAGATTGTCTACAAGTGGTTTATCTGTAATCTTTAAAAGTATCAGGCCTAAATTGTATGTATTTCAAAGATGAGGACTAGGTGTGTAATTAATCTGAAGAATGATTCAGGCGCGGCGTAATGCTGCTTTTGGTCCTAATTTTTCTGTTCGGTCCTGCATAAGTCCCCAACGTACTTTCGTGTACAAAGAAGGGAGCAAGAGCATGGCATATGCAACTTAAGCCTACATAAGTTGACTTTCCATTAGTTGCTCAGCCATTTTCTTCCTCCAGCTCCAGACCGCCCAAAACCACTCTCTCCCTTTCGAAACTCCATAGCTAAACCAAATCCAAGCTCCAATCCATCAAATTCAAGCACAATTAAGCAAGTTTTTTTTTAAGAAAAATCAAGTATGAAGCAATTCTAAGCTTGAATTTCAAGCTATTTGTTCAAGTAAGTTTAATTTTATTTTTCCCCTATTTTTGAGCTTCATATGGTTCTGTAGCTGCTGGATTCACTGAATTGAAGCTGCTTGTTGTTTGTTTATTAAGGGAAAAACAACAAAAAAAGCTTAGGAATCAAGCTTAAGTATGAAAGAACCCAAACACGGTTTGATTCAAGGGTAAAAACTAATTTGGTTATTTCTTGTTCTTCATAAATTCCAAGTTTTCTAGGTTGATTAATCTGGGGTTTATTGTTTTTAAATTAGTTTTTGTTGAGCAAGAAATAAGAAATTAGAATGGACCAAAAAACATTATATATGTATGTTAAGTAAAGGGCCGGTTAATTGGAATCCATTGAAAGGCTTAATCCTAACCACTTAAACCATAAGGAATATTGTAATATTGCCCTAATTATGGTTTATTTATATAGCTAAATGATCAATTAAGAGAGAAATACTCAAGCTACTATAAAGGTACAAAGAAGAATACAAAACCGAAACCATAAGAGCATTGAAGTTGGTGTTTGCTTTTGTTAATTATTCAAGGTAAGGAATTTTATGTTTAAATTAAAATTGATGAATTATGAATTTTTCTACAATGCATTAATTAAGGGAGTAAGAGGTGGACAAGAAGTGGCTTAAGGTCTAAGTAATTAAATAGCCCTTAAGTAACTATACAAGGTACTAAGTATTCAAGTTGGGCTTTGACCCTCAATAGTACCCTAGCTAAGCTACTAAGCTTGGTAAGAATGAGCCAACAAGTTGAAGAACTCCTATACAATGTGAGTAAGGGTAAGTTCTTATAAGAAGAACTAGGTTGAGGATGGGTTCCTCGCCATAAGATCCGTACTAGTGGCAATTAGTCGAGACCTTGGAACGTTTTGAGCTTATGTTAAGACGTGTATATATGTTATATACGCTGGGTCCTAAAGATTATTTTTGCAGGTATTCAATTCTTTATTAAAAATTTATAATTTTCATTCCCTTAAGTGTCATATTGTGCATATGCTAATAGTGTGAAACCTAACAACCACTGAAGGGTTGTTAAGCAAGGTTTTGGTGTAGGTATTTAAAATAGATGAATCTTTAATGATTCTAAGTTATTGGTTAGCAATATTAATGTACTAACTAAATTATTTAAAATAGCCTTGACAGATACAGGCAAAGTGTACAAGGAAAGTTGGACATCTAATTTTTGGAGCTTCTGTACTCAGGTAGGAGTTATTTTAATAGTCTCAAACTTTGTACATGCTAGGTACTTAAGTACCATGGAAATGCCTCTAGTTTAACTAATGTGTATGGACTTACTTAGTGTATATATCTGTATATATACTACGGTTGCTTATAGATGTACATAAGTTAAGTGTTATGTGTGCATAAGCTAATACTTAGAAATTTAAATAAACATATTTATACGACTTCAATATGTGTTTCAAGTATTTTATGAATGCCAAAGTTAAAATGCATGGATTTATGTCAGAAGATAATCAATTAGTATAAAGTTTTAAACAACGCAAGTATTAGCTTAGCCATTTGTAACTAAGAGAATGATTACTAAATTCTGATTATCCTAAGATCCTAGGAACACCCTATATTAGGGTAAGCAAGAGGTTCTCTCATAATAACTCTCTCATGTCGTTTCCTTTGTAGGTAAATAACTTTCTTGAGCTATTTTCTTTTACAGGCAGAGAACACTACCATTTCATTGCCCATTATAGGCAAAGAACTCTCTCTAGTTGTTTCACTTTATAGGTCTAGAACTCCCTCATATTGTTTCCCTTTATATATGATAAGGAGGAGAGACCTTTCTTATTTAAAACCTTGGTTTGACCCAAGTTACAAGGAAGAGAACTACATTATCTTTGAAACCTCTGTTTAGCATTCCTTTATATGTGATGAGGTAAAGAAACCTTTTTTTATTTAAAATCTCAGTTTAAACCAAGTTATGAGTAAGAGAATTGCTTTCTCTTTAGAACCTCAGTTTAGCTTTTCTTTAAATATGACGAGGTAGATAAATCCTTCTAATTTAAAATCTCAGTTTGACCGAAATTATGAGAAAGAAAATTACATTCTCCTTGAAGCCTTGGTTTTACCTTGTAGTAAGATTAAGGAACCTTTCTTGTTATCTTCGGTAAAAATTTCTAAGAAAACAGCCAAACTTAGAATAATTTTATCAAAAGTGTGAACTTTGAAAATGGTGATCTGAAAGTTGAAATTTTATGAAATAAGTGAATTTCAACAAAGCAAAATTCCACAAAATGACTAAAATTCATAAATGAAAATTTTTACAAAATAATTGAATTTCAAAAAATAGAAATTTAAAAAATGAGTGAATGTCAAGACAGTCGAATATTCCACAAAATGAATGATCTTAGAAGTGAGAAATTTTACAAAATGAGTGAATTTTAATAAGGGCAAAAATTCCACAAAAGAGTGAATCTTAAAAAAAAAATCCACAAAATAAGTTAATTTTAAAAGATAGAAATTCTAGAAAATTAGAAAATGTCAAGAAAACTAAAGATTCCAAAAAATGAGTAACTCTTAAAATGAAAAATTCCACAAAATGAATAAATTTCAAGAAAACTGACGATTCCAAAAAATGAGTATATCTTAAAATTGAAAATTTTCACAGAATGAGTGAATTTTAAGAAAGCAAAAATTTCCACAAAATGAGTGAATCTTAAATTTGAGAAATTTTAAAAAAAAAATTAATGAATTAAAAAAAAATAAAAATTTCAAAAAATTTGTAAATCTTAAAACTGAGAAATTCCACAAAATGAGTGAGTTTTAAAAGAGCTAAAGATTCCACAAAATGATTAAATCTTGAAATTGATAAATTTCAAAAAAATGAGTGAATTCCAAAAATATAAAAAATTTCATAAATTGAGTAAATCTCAAATTGAGAAATTCTACAAAATGAATGAATTTACAAAAGTTTCACAAAATGAGTAAATCTTAAAATTGAGAAATTCTACAAAATGAATTAATTTACAAAAGTTTCACAAAAATGAGTAAATCTTAAAATTGAGAAACTTCACAAAAATGTGTGAATTTAAAAAAAAAAGTGAAAAATTTCACAAACTGAGTATGTGTTAAAATTGAGAAATCCCACAAAATGAATAAATTTCAGAAAAACTGAAGATTTCACAAAACAAGTAGATTTCAAAAAAGAAGAAGATTCCCTAAGATTAGTAAATCTTAAAAGTAAGAAATTTCATAAAATAAGTGAATTCCAAAAGGTAGAAATTCATTGAAATGAGTGAATTTTTAAATTGAAACTTATCCTGTGAGAGACCTTAACCGAGGAGACTTGACAATGTCTTAAAATATCTTTAAAAAATGCCTTTTGGAATGTGTTGAAATGAGTTTTGAGAGTAAACTTTTAAACATTTCTTTATGATGAAAATTATTTTAAAAAATGGTATGCCGGCTCAGGGTTGTCAACCTCTCAAATTCACCCCCAGAGCATGAAAATGAGCCTTGATTTATTTGGGACAAAAAACTTACCTTAATTTGACCTTGAGAACTCCTAGCTGAAAATCCATGTTGCGATTGTAATATCTCAATCTGATATGTGGCCAAACAAACAAATAAACAAAGAATAAAAATAATAATAAAAAGACAGCTTGCTGTCATTGACAGACTTTTCTGTGAAATAAAAGAAAAATGACTTGGATAACTAAAATATAAGGTCCAGGGGCTAAACAGGAGTTATACCGCAAGAGGAAAGGCTTGATCGGGGCGAATCCGAATAAGGGCAGGTCGGCTTGCGGGTCCAAAATGGATTCGATCGGATCTCCTTCGATTCAGTGGTCGGACGGCAAGAGAAGAGAGGCGGGGCTTGGGCTTCAGATGCGGCGACGTGAGCGACTTCCAGGAGGGGCTGACGGCAAGCAGTGGCATTGGACGGTGGCGGATTAAAGAGGAAATCGTGTAGTGGGAGAGGACGCAATTCGGCATTCCTTGTCTTCACCCCGATTTGCGTCATCGGCGATGGGGCGACGTTTGGCAAGGTGGCTCGGCATGGGATGTAGCAGGAGCGGCTGGCTACGACCATCGATGGAGGCTGGAGCAACGTCGGGCAGGGGAACAAAAGTGTCAAGGGGTGGCGGCGGCTTAGGGGAAGTTTGGGGTTTCTGGGGTTGAGGGTGGGTAGATAGAGGACTAAATCTGTGATTTGACCTTTTTCTAGTTGGAGCTTAAGGTTGCAAATTTCCAAGCCTTTTTTTCTCTTCTTTTTCACTCAAATGTTGACATTTATTTATAGTAAGAGAGTTGTAGGCTAGATTAAAAGAGATCGAAGAGATTAAATCTCATCCAAATCAATTTTAAAGTGATTGGGATCTCCAAGGATGTTATCTAGCCAAAATACTTCAGTTCCAAAAAAATTTTAAAGTTGCTGGAATGTCCCCATGTTCTATGAGAAATTTCAATTCAACCCAAAACTTTTAATATTTGTCAAATTAGCCCAAAATTTTATAAAATTGTCAGATTTTGTCCAAAATTTTCTAAAATTGCCAGATTTGTCTCAACCTCTTGGGAGTTGGCAATTTTGCCCTAGAATTTCCAAATTTGCCTATAACTTTTTAAAACCTTCAATTTCTAAGAATGTAATAACACAAACAACCTCGGAAGACCATAAGAGGCCCAAATTAGTATCTAAACTAAATTAATTTCTATTTTGGCCCTAAATAACCATCCTAAATTCCTAAGAATGTATAACACAAACAACAATGTAACCTAAATGTAACTAGATCAACTAACTATGTAAACCCTAAAATGACAAAAATGACCTAAATGTCATAATAAATGACTAAATTGCCCCTAGAAAACAAAAATGCTCCTAAACTAACTTTTTCTAACCTAGAACTAAACTAAAATTAATGCCCGGATAAAATTGGCTGTCAACAGTGACTTTGCCTTTATTGGTCTTGATTTTCAATCATCAGAATTTGCTAGTGATGAAGACTTTGGAACTACTAGTTGGGATGAAGTTCTTTCACCATCTTTAATTTGCTTGTTTTTTGGTTCTTTACTTGGAGTTGATAGTGATGGTATGTATATTGTTTCTACCTTCTTCTCAATCTTTTGTTCATCTTAATTCCAAGATGCTTCTTCATCAAACTCCACGTTACGGCTAATTGTCAATTTGTCAACATATAGATCATAGATTATATATCCTTTTGATTGTGTGTTATAGCGTATAAAGATTCTTCTTTCACTCTTGTTATCAAGCTTACCTTTTTTCATTGTGGAACATAGATGTAGCATATGTTGCCAAAAACTCTGAGATGTTTGACTGAAGGCTTCCTTCCACTCCATGCTTCAATTGGTGTTTTGTCATCCACAACATTTGTTGGACACCTGTTGAGTATGTAAACGACATTGTAGATGGCTTCTGCCCAAAATGTTTTTAGCAAGCTTTTTTCTGCTAGCATTGATTTATCCATCTCTATGTCAATTCTATTTTTTATTTTAGAGATATCATTTTGTTCTGGTGCATAGTCGATAGTTAGTTGTTGATCAACTCGTTCTTCTTTGCAGAACTTGTCAAATTTTCTTGATGTGTACTATATTTCTCTATAACTTTTTAGGCTCTTGATGTGATGAGTACCTTGTTTCTCCACTAGATGCTTAAATTTCTTGAATATTTAAAAATACTTATACCTTTCTTTCATGAAATAAACCCAAGTCATTATAGTGATATCACCAATAAAGAGGATGAAGTGCTTGTTTTTACTTGGAGTGATTTTCTTCATTAGCCCACATACATTTGTATGAATTAGCTCCAATGGCAATTTGGCTCTCCAAAAAGCTCTAAATGGAAATGATTTGTTTCCCGAGTAGACAACCTTCACATATATCTTTTGTAACTTCTATTTTTGGTAAAACCTTGACCATATTTTGTGGTTGAAGAGTCTTTAGCCCTTGAAGGTTAAAGTGGCCAAACCTTTTATGCCATAGCCAAGAAGTGTTTTCTTATGCTTTCGTGGCTGTTTGGGTTGTGTACCTCCATTAAATAGCAAAATTTCTTCTCTTCATCTTGATATTGGCGACGACTAGATTTTTGTCCTTATCATAGATAGTGCAATAGTTCCCTTCAAAGTGTATATCCATTTTCCATCATTTTGCCAACACTTAGTAGATTTTTTTTCAGATCTAGAACCATAGGATGTTATGCATGTAGCACATACCTTTGTTTGTTTCGACTGCTACAGTGCCTTTACCCATGATCTTGATAGATTTCTTGCCTGCATGTTGCACCCTCAAACTATAGATGGTGTCAAGTTTGGAGAACACTTCTTGATTTATTGTCACAAGATTACTATAGAAACTGTTGATCAGCCACATATTTTTGCTTAGTTATGTGGCAGCTTGGTAGACATAGAAGATATTTTCTTCATCTTCTTGCTCCCTGGGCTAACTAGCTTCATGATTTTTACTTTCTTTGGAGTGGCAGTTTTTCTCCACATACCCAAACCTTTTGCAGTTGCGGCATCTTGGTTGTCCTCAGAACCAACAATCTTTCTAGGATTGGTTTGCTCTTTTGCAAATTCCATATGAAGGATTTATTGATTTTCTTAAATTTTCTTTTTGATGAGAATTTCTTCTTGATATTTTCTTGTTACTTTGAGATTTTTGAGACTGATTTTTTTATTAAATGATACACTCACATGGATATTTATGATGCCTATTCAACCTCTTTTCTCTTACTTCAAATGAGCCTATAAGTTCGGATACAAATCATGTTGACAGATCTTTTGCTTTTTTCTACCACAGAGATTATTGTTTCAAATTTATTTGAGATAGAATTTAATATTTTCTCAACAATTTTCTGGTCTGGCATCTTTTCTTCATAGGCTTTCATTTAATTAGCTATTTCAATTAATCTAGAATAATATTCATTTAATGTCTCAAAATCCTTCATTTTTACCTTTTCAAATTCTCATCTTAAAATTTATAATCTTATGGCACGTACTGTGGAAGATTTTGTAACTCTTCTTATATGATGTCCCACGCTTGATTCATACTAGTTGCCTTTATAATTCTGGGAAAGATAGTACCTACCACCGCTTGCTGCATAATGAACAATGCTTGTTCCTAGTCATCCTTCAACTTTGTAATTTGTGTCTCGTTTAATGTGGAAGTATCCTCAGGAACATTAATTCCTTTTTAGATAATATTTCAAAAAAATTTAGATACAAAATATATCTTCATTTTAATGCTCCAATAATCATAATTTTCACACAAAAAAAACTGACAACAGGACAAATTGGTTATTTTTTAGGTAACCACAAATTGGTTATTTTTTTTTTGTTTATGGAGCTTTGATTGACTTACGCTCATGTAGATGACTGGATGAGGCTCTGATGCCATTGTTGATTTTTTTTGAATTAGTTTAGTTGACGTTTAGAATAGTTTAGGTAATTTGGAAAATAGTTTAGAATGGTTGAATGATTGATTTTGTAATTCGAAATAGGGAAATGATTTAGTTGAAAGCTTAGTTTTTGGCCCCAAGGAGCATTTGCCCCTCAAGCCCATACTAGTCACTATCATTGCCGACTTCTCCAAGTCGGTTTTAACTAGATTTTTTTTATTGACTCTTTGCTTACCATAACCTTTTAGAACCTTCTATGCTTTAGTCTCTATCTCAGAATTTTTCCACTTTTATAGATTTTTCTACAAAACCTATCTTAATTTTATCATCATCTTCTTGCTAGATTTTTTCTAAAATATCTTTAAATTTTGTTGGTCATTAAGAAGTCTAAAATCTTTTTTTAATTTGCATCACATTTTAACAAAGTGGAACTAGGAGGTGGATGGGATGCCTAATGTGGAGAAGAGAATAGCTAAAGAGAAGTTCATGGTTGCCACGTTTAAACAGTGTGCTTGTTATTTGAACCATGGAAAAAGGACAAAACACTCACTGTAATTATAGGTCTGGACCGAATTGGTCACTATAGTTTTGAGTGGTACCAATCACATTATTAAAGTTAAAGTTTATGCTCAAATTGGCCATTAATGTTATAGTTTGGTTGGTACTGAATATGCCACTAGCCATTAAAAACTTAACTATAAACATGGAAAGTTGTTGGTTTTGAAATCTTGAGACATTTATGTAACTTTTAACAAACTTCAGGAGTAGTGTGTAATTTACTATTTTTACTTTTTTGTGTGACAACCACCTCTATCTTCATCGGATCCACCATTGGTCCCTCCAGAAATGAAATTAAAATTAGTTACTGTATTTTAGTACTACAGATAACCTGAACCTCAAACCAATGAGACTCATTCATATAATACCGATGTATTTCTGATCATTTGTTTCTTGATATGATAGTTTTTTTCTTTTCAAATGGTGATGTCCAATACTACCTCATTTGGCATCATCTTTGTCACCAGTGGCAGATTCAGTGGTGACCAATGTAGTAGCTAATACACAAAATAAATAAAAAAGGTAAGTTACCTAAAGTTTCTAAAGTCTGTTAAAAGTTGCTTCAGTACCCAAAATTTCAAAACCAACAATTTCCCGTATTAGCCATTAGATTTTTAACAGCTGGTAGTATATTTTGTACCAAACGATAACAATGTGGCCAATTTTGGCCCAAACTATAACTTTGGTGATGCAATTGGAATCACTCAAAACTATAATGACCAAATCGATCCAGGCTCATAACTATTGTGAGCTTTTTGGTAGTTTTTTCCTTTATACACTTTATTCAAGTTTGGCAGGAAGAAAGTGGGTGACTATTGTTCCTTGTGGCAAAGAATTGATACATGAAAAGTGAAATTAAGATAACAATCTAAAATAAAACAATATCATTGATGATAAAAAAGATTTTGAGCTGAGGTGTGGAACTACCCACTCACCTTTGGACATTTCATGCTACATTGGAGCAGTTGGTGCAGCGGCCTCGTGTCACATTGCCTTTAAGGTAAACCAACCCAAAATTCTTCATTTTTGCTTCATGAATACAATACTATTATGAAGCCACACTTTACCCACACCTTTCTTTGCCCAAAGGAAAGGTATTATATTGAAATACAAATCCCAAAAAGAAAAAACAAGAAAGAAATATGATAAGTAAAAGATGAGAGGAATGAATAAGAATGCTTTTTCTCATGTGAAAAAGGCTAAATAGAGAATGGTATATATAGGAGTTTGAGGGACAAGGTAGTTGAACCAAATTAAATTTGCAATTTAGAAGAAAATGTCATTATGAAGAGGAAACATATATCACAAATTAAATTGTTGTGGAGATTTAAACAAAATGAAATTTTATATTTGTAGTTGGTATTATTGTGCCGTTGGGTGAAAAGGAGAAAAAAGCTATTTTTTTTTCTTTTTACCAAGTGTAACAAGAATATGGATTAAGAGATGGTCTATGTGCAACAATTTAAAAATAAACTTATGAACCATAAACATTAAAAGAAATTAAGAAGCTTTAAACCATAGATTTGAACACATTAAAGCTACACGTTAAAATGATATAAAATCTTTTTCATTTTTTAATATCTCCAACTTTTCCCCCTCTATTTCAATTTTTTTTAAATGGCCAAAGATAGTTTATCATTCATAATAAAGGTGATGATACACCAAACATTTACTTAGTCAGTTGATAAACTTATCTTTTTTCAACCAATAGTGGTATTACATTGAACTATGGTCATCTAGCGGTCATAAGCTCTTCTCAAACACACAATAAAGCCAGTATGTTACTGCCTCGTGCTTGATCCTGAATTTTTATAAGTGATTTTTTTAGGTAATGGCCTAAGGAGCGGCCCTATTCCAATACTCATATAAGTGAAAATCTACCAAAAGTGCTATTATAACTATACCACTCAACTCATAGAGCTATAGATTATTACTAAGAGCTTATTTGCTCAACCATAAAATGTTACATGATAGATGCATCTACATTATCGGGATAGGGTGAGAATTTAATCTCTAATTCGATGCACATCTTAATGGCTTCTCCATGTTTCATTTTTTACATTCAAAACCCAAGCCTTAGGATCTTTGAATTTTGGGTTGGGTATCCTAATAGAAAGCTCCATTCAATTTGAGCTTTAATCCTATCCCTCTCAATGTATTCCATGCCTTATATTTTACAAGAGATTTTGTTAGCGAATCAGTAATATTTTCACTTGATTTCACATAGTCAATATTAAAAACTCCATCAGTCATATAGGACCTCACAGTATTGTACTTTCTTCAAATACATCTGGATTTCCATTATAATAATGGTTATTCCCTGTATGCATTGCAGCAGTATTATCACAATGTATTAATATAGGTGGTACCAAATTTTCCCACAAATGGATTTCAAATAAGAAGTCTTTAAGCCAACTAGCTGCTTCACATATAGGGGATAGAGTGATCAATTCTGCCTTTGTTGTAGACTTTGTTATTATTTGTTGCTTTTTAATTTTTCAGCACACCATACCATCTGCTAAAGTAAAGACATATCCTGTAACAGATAGGGAATCGTTTGACAAAATGTTCCAATCTATATCACAATAGCCCTTAAATACAATAGGATATCTTTGAAAAAATAAACCATAATTTTTTGTATATCTCAAATATCTAGTTAAACAATCAATAGCTTTCCAATGATTCATATTTGGCTTACTAGTAAATCTCCCAAGTGCACGCACTATATGTGAAATATTAGTATAATCGGTAAGATAATGCCAACTACAAGTTATGCTAGCATATAAGGTTTGATTAACATCTTCATTATATATAGTAGGCAACAATTTTATACCATTTGACATATGAGTTAACACTAGTTTTGCATTTTCATAATCAAATTTACTCAAAATCTTATCAATGTGGTTGTGGAGATCTTAAAGAAGACTGTGGTTATGGAGATCTAAACCAAATAGAATTATATTTGTTGTTGGCATTATTGTGATGTTGGGTGAAGAAGAGAAAAAAGCTATATTTTTTTAACCAAATGTAGCAAGAATATAGATTAGGAGATGGTCTATGTGCATCAATTTTAAAATACACTTATAACCCTAAATATTAAAATATGTTGGCCCAAGTGCAACCAAGAAGAGTGAACTGGTCGAATTCCAAAAATCATAAAAAATAAGTTTATATTCTCTTAAACCAAAATGCAATTTAAGGAGCTCAAATAAACCTATTATAACTAGAAAATAACTGCCACAATGATCCTAAATTTTAGTTTGAAACATTGTTTTAAAGTGGTTTTTAAAACAAACAACTTCAACCAATGAAGGAAGACAAATCACAAAGCAATGATCAAGCTAGTGGAAGGAGAGAGACTAACACACAATGATTTTTATAGATGTTCAGTCTTTCATCTTGAAAGCCTACTCATCTCCTCAAGTTTACCACTTGAGAGTTTTCTTCTCCACTATAAATGTCAAGAGTACATAAAGACACACACTCCTTTGGTAACTCTATCTACCACCAACACAAACTAATTTTTCTAGAGGCTAATTAAAAATATTACAAATATCTTTTCTCTCACTAGTTTTCCTAAGGCTAACTAGAAATTTCACAAATTCAATTTTACCAAATAGTGTTTACAAGGTTACAAGCTGAAACAATAGCACTCTTCTGGATATACAAGTGAAAGCACAATTTCTTAGCAATTCTCAAATTTATGTTCTTTGAAGATGAATTCTCCTTTCTAGTTGCCAAAAGTTATTTCCCGGGTGATTCTTGATGTTTTTATACTCCAATGGATGCAAAAGTGATGTTGAAGACCTTTGGAATGGTTAGAAAAGCCCCCTGAAAATCTGATGAATGTTGTTATAAAAAATGACAAGAAATCGCTTCTTTTGGCTAGTTTCACCCGGATGAAAAATTTTGCTAGGTTGAAAATGAAGATTTCAGGATCTTATGATAACATACTTTTATGTTATCTTTCTTCTTGTATATGCCGCATGCATATTTGTTCATTTGAATTCAACATGGATATAGGCATGCATAACAAGTTATATAACATATCAAGATCATATTCATGTTGTGTTAAATAAATCCTAGCATGCTACTAAGAACATACATAAGAAATGAAACCTAACATGCTACTAAACCAAGAAAAAATGTGCACCTTTCTTCTTGGTTATCTTTGGCGAAAACTTGATGGAGAACTTGATCTTAGAGGAGCACCTTGAAGCTTGAAATAGAGATGAATAATCTCTATGTAAATCCACCCACAATGCTCTCAAAAAGTATTTAATATTTCGGCCTCTAAAGGAAATAGGAGGAGAATAATTTTCTCTCAAGAAAATGGATCAAATTGAGTGCCAAATTCGTGCTTAAAATGGCCAGCCATTAAAGGCTATTTATAGATGACCAAAAGGCACACCTTTACACCAAGAAAGGTGTCTTTTAAGCCAAAGAATACTTCCTTTGGCTAAGGGTCATGTATGGTGGCGAAAATACATGTCTTTTAGCCAAGGAACACTTCCTTTGGCCTATAACCACCCCATAACTACCTTATGGACGAAAATACATGTCTCTTAAGTTCAAAAGACATCATTCTTGGTGCAATAACCGCCCCAACCACCTCATGGGCGAATATACATATCTATTCACTCAAGGAACACTTCCTTTGGATGAAAGGACATGTTCTTTTAGCCAATAGTCATCTCTTTTGATGAAGAGACATACCTTTACATAAAAGATGTGTCTCTTGGTGGTTTTGAGCTAAAAGCAAGGTGAGCTGGCACAAAGCTAGCTCACTATGCTACTTATGCACCATTGAGCTCCTTTGAGCTCCAACCAAGCACCATGAACTGAGGTCCAGCTCCTAGAGCTGACCTAGAGCTGGAGTTAGCTGCTCTCAGCTGAAGTGAACTGAAGTCCAGCTACATTCAGCTACCAAAAGCTGAAGTGAGCTGACTTGAGCTGACTTGAGCTGACTTGAGCTAACTTGAGCTGAAGTCCTGCTACTTTGAGCTACTTATAGCTGAAGTGAGCTGACTTGAGCTGAAGTCCAGCTACATTCAGCTACCAGAAGCTGAAGTGAGCTGACTTGAGCTGACTTGAGCTAACTTGAGCTGAAGTCCAGCTACTTTGAGCTACTTATAGCTGAAGTGAGCTGACTTGAGCTAAAGGGAGCTACTTCTAGCTGCCTTAGATAGCTATTCAAGCTAGAGTTAGCTCAATGAGCTCAAATCCTATCTTAAAAGGATCTCCAATGGCGAGATTGTTAATTAATAATTTATCAGCACTTAACATACGTAGTAATCTGATGTGACACAAATTTAGAAAGAATTTTCAAAGAATTTTCAAACCGAAAAATTGTATGCAAGTATAGAATGAACTTTTTATCAGGTGAAAAATTTTCACTCGAGTGATTTTTTAATCCACAAGCAAAATACACCCTATTAAAACTGTTGCTCTAGGTTTTTCTTACTTTCAGACTTCCAAATTTTAATGAATTTTGTACCGAAAAGTTTTTTCTTTCATAAGCAATAATTGAATCACTGAAAATACTTGAAATATACTTAAGAAACATTCTTCCTTCCAAAGAAACACTTTATCAATAAGAGACTAAGGTATAAATCTTTAAATAAGGACTCAAAACACAAACTAAATATGTTTTGTAATCATCAAAATTAAACAATTAATCAAAGGAACAAATCCAACAAAAGAAATTGAGTTTAAAACCATAGATTTTAACAATTTAAAGCCACAAGTTAGAACCATATGAAATCTTTTTCATTTTTGAAATATCTCCAACAGTGACTATAGACTTTTCTGCTTGGAATTATTGACTTACCAGTTTAGCTTTCGTTTTTATTCATATTTTTATTGATGGAGAAACCCTTCTTAAAATTGTGCTAAAAGATAATTTATAGATCCTTCAGAATCTTTCTCATTTTTGACTGCGGAAATGTTGGTTTGGAACTATTTTAATTTTTGTTTACGATAAAGAAAAAGTCCTTAAATTGGATCAGCTAGCTACCAAAATCAAACGTCTGATTGGTCTAGCACAGATAGCCAAAAAATCCAAAAACTAAACACCATCACCCAACCAAACGTTAGAACCAATGAAGTCTTTTTCATTTTTGAAGTATCTGCATCACGTGCTTGGAATTGTTGGCTTTCCAGTTTAGCTTTCGTTTTTTGATGGGACACTGCCTAGTACTAACTATAGACTTTTCTGCTTAGAATTGTTGACTTGGAATTGTTAACTTTCCAGTTTAGCTTTCTTTTTTTTTTTTTTATGGGACACTATCAAGATTGAGTTGCTCTTTTTTCAAGCTAATCGTTATTTGCTAATTGCTGCGTCATTTAGGTTGGTATTGGAGGTAAAATGTGAAGAGATATGTTTCTTCTAATGGCATATTGGTTAGGAACCATTTTCCTTGATTGATTTTAGTTTCAGATGAAGCTTATTTGGTGATTAGATAAGTGAACCAGTGGAAATCACTGAAATGAAAGTTAAAATTCAGGTTACAGTGCATGAAGAAACATTGAATCAGCAAGTAATATCGGTCATATGTTTCAAACAATATGGTTGGAAAGAGGCAAGTCCTAGGACAGAGCATAATTAACAACTGCAGATGTGAACTAAGTAACTCAAGGAGTGTGGAAATGGTATATAATATTGCCACAAGTAGAATGCTTGACCTGGTTTTGTTCATTCATAGGCTCGGAAAGGAACTTCATAATTTAGGTCCTATCTAAAAATGAATCCTTATAAAACTTTAGTAGTAGTCAGAGAATGCAGTGATTGATTGTAGACGAAAATGTAAATGGAAAAGAAAGCAGTCGAATTCAAGTTTTGTCCTTAATATTTTCCCATATTGCCTTTTTTGTTTATGTTAATACCTGTCTTTTAATTATGCTTAAAGGCATTTTTAGCCCCTTTACTTGGTCAACCCGGACACTCGACCCCCTAAACATCAACTCGATGCAACTCACCCCCTCAACTTGGTTAAATGGTGCAGTCAACATCTTTTACCCTTCCGTGCCGATCACGTGCTCCTTAAGATCCTTAATGCCGCTTCTACCACATTAGGTAAAATGTGCTGGAAGTCACTAAACTTTATGTTTTGTCCTATTTTCGTGTCTAACCTCGCAAGTTCACTGATCTCTTCCTTGATCTTGTACTCTTTTCACACATTCTATTCTATCAATCGGATCTAGCCCAATGTCTCTCAATCCCGCCATTTTCCCTAGATTGGTCTCACTTGTATTCCTCATTTCTCCACCACCACCTATCACACAGCCATTATCATTTTTGTCTACCTGCCACCGCTATGAATCGTCTGAGAATTGTTTTGTCGAGGAAGCCATTTTTGCCGTTGATTTTTTTTTCCATTGCCATGTGAATTGCTCGGTTCTTCGGCTAATCATAGGAGTTTCGAATCAATTCCTTAGATTGACGCGCACTTTCCATTTATGAAGATTGATACTTTGCTATTCTTTTGATAAGATTAGACCTGACTCACTTGAGCACGATGAAAGGGATAATTGTGTCTTGTTGCTGGGGAAATGCAGCTTCAGTGCTTGATTTCTTTGTATATGATCGTCTATGTGACTTAAATTATCAGCTGCACAAGGCAGTTACTATTATAATATTGTTTCAATTAGTTCATTGGTGGATTCTGTTTATTTGCGATTAATTGAAAAAGGTTTGAAGTCAAATGGGTGTGTCAACGATTTTTTATTTGTGATTATTTATGCTTTTTACCGTAATGATTTCAAATATGTGGTATAAATACATACATCAAGTTACACATATTCAATTTAAACATTTTTTCTGGATATTTAATGAACAAAGTAAATCTAATATTTGATATGATAAATGATATATATATAGTAAGAGAATAGAATAACACATTTACATTGTTTATATAGAAACTGAATAATCTAAATAAAAATAATAACTTACAAAAAGTAATCATTTTAGTAGGTATTATAACTCCCACAAAGGAAGACATAAATGGTGACATATACAATAATATGAAAACTGAATTAGCTAACGATACATTAGGGGCTTAAGTTCAAGTGAGGAAAAAATATTTGGGCTTTGTCAAAAGAAAGTGGAAAGAATTAGAACATTTATGGGGTTTGAGACAAAAATGAGATCCAATATAAAGGCAGAGGACTTCTGATGCATTTTATTAAAATGGGCAGAAGTGGCGCTATTAGTTTTAAGGGTCACGTGATTGGCACGCAAGACAAAAAGGCTTAACTACACCATTTGGTCAAGTTGAGGGAGTGAGTTATACCAAGTTCATATTCAAGGGGTAAAACGTTTGAGTTAACGGAGTTCAGGGACGAAAAATATCTTTAGGCCTTTTAATTATAGAGTCAGTCTTACCCAAGCCGGGCTTCTACTGTGCGCTATCCCTCAAGAATTCAAAAGTTGTCATTTTGAACCCTGAAAAACAAATAGTAGTTATAAAAACTTTTCCCGATTCAGATAAACATATGGATTTGGTGGATTGGTGTGCATCTTGTTGGAGAGAGGGTGGGATGCATGGGTTTGAATCTCCAACAACCGCTCCCCCAATTACAACATTTCTTTGCTTATTGGTCTTCATTTTTACTTATTTTTCATTTTTTTTATTTATCTTGTTTTGTTTTTTATTTTTTTGTCCAATTTTACTTTTTATTTTCATTTTCTAGTTTTATTTTTCCTTCTTATTTTTTTTCAATTTATATTTTCTCTCTTATTTTTTTATTATTTGATCTATTTATAGTTTTGTTGTTTTTTTGTTTTTCTTTTTAATTTTTCTACCTTTTATTCTTAGTTTTTTCACTATTTATTTCTTATATTATTTTTTAAAAATATTTTTTTTATTTATTCTTATTTGAAAATTTTTTAACTAATAAAAAAATAAATAAAACTGATAAAAAAACAAATGAGAACTAGTTATTAAAGAAAATAATAGTAGAGCATTATTATTTTATCAATTATTATTTTTTCTTTTATTAGTAGTTGTTTGCTCTTTTATTAATGGTTAGTTATTATTTTATTAGTAGTTATTTGTTTTTTATTGATGATTGTTTGTTCTATTTCTTTTTACAAGTAGTTGTTTGTTCTTTTATCTGTTTTTGCTTGTTCTTTAAATAAACAAGTTGTATATTCTTTTATTAGTAATTATTTATTCTTTTATCAATAGTTATACGTGTGTTCTTTTATTAATTTCTGCTTCTTCTTTAGAAAGACTAGCTGTCTGTTCTTTTATTATTTGTTATTTGTTCTTTTATCAGTAGTTGTTTATTTTTTTGCTTGTTATTTGTTCTGTTATGAATTCTTGTTTGCTCTTTAAATACTGTCTATTTTTTTATTAGTAGTTATTTATTCTTTTATCAGTGATTATTTTTCCTTTTATCAATTTATATTTTTTATTTAGATAAATTAGTTCTTCATTTTTTTTATTAGTAATGATCTGTTCTTTTACCAGTAGTTATTTGTTGTTTTATTAATTCTTACTTGTTCTTTAGATAAACTAGTTATCTGTTCTTTTATTATTAGCTATTTGTTCTTTTATCAATAATTGTTTATTCTTTTATTAATTTATGCTTGTTCTTTAGATAAATTTGTTGTCAATTCATTTATTAGTGGTTATTTATTCTTTTATCAGTTGTTGTTTGTCCTTTTAACAAATAAAATAAATAATAAAATAAAAAAGGACTAATAAAAAATAAATATAAAATATTTATTCTTTTATCAATATTTATTTATTTTTTTAGAAGAACTAAATGTTCTTTCACTAGTAACTATTTATTCTTTTAGCTCAACAACATGTTTGTTCGTTCATTAGTTAAAATTTTTTTTAAAAAAAATAGACAACCTTTACAAAGAATAATAATATTGAAAAAATAAAAATGAAATCAAACTAATAAAAAATTTAGAAAAATTAAAAACTAAAAAAAAAGATCTTAATATTTGTTCTTTTATGAAATAAAATAAGTCGTATATGGTCTTTTATGAATTATTGTTTTTTTTTTCAATTTTAATATGTTTTTTCTTTTTGTTCTTTTTTTAGTTATTATATGTTCTTTTATTTATTATTATTTATTCTTTTTTTTTGTTCCAGTTTTTATGTGTCAACCAAGAATAAATAAAAAAATCAACAGAAAAGAAGAAAGAAATATAAAAACAAAAAAAAGAAAATGAAAGAAAAAAAAAGCAAGAAAGGGGAAAAAAAGGTGCTAGTAGAGGAAGTAAAAGAGAAACAAGAAAGAAGGAATAATAGGAAGGGAAAAACGGAATAAAATGAAACATGACAAAAAGGAGAAGTAAACACGGAAGGGGGAGAGAAATGAGTCAGGAATAAGGGAAAACAACAAAACATGGCGTGATAGATGAGAATCGAACTCGGCCCTCTCCCTCATTTAGCCAGCCATTCAATACGTGTTCGGATGCACAGGTGAGCTCGGCGCACGCAAAATTTGCACTTAATTATAACTAAGACCGATTAATCTGCAGGGATTGCTGTTGGAAAAGATTGTAGAGCCGGCGGCTACGATAAAAATCGATGCTTGGTTCGATGGAGGACGGAGAGATTAGTGTTTCACCGTACGACGCGGAGTGGGTGGTGCTAGTGGAGCACGTGGACAACAGCAGCGCCCAAAGGCCATAGTTCCCTGATAGCCTTCAGTGGATTGCCAACAACTAGCTGGATGACAGCTCATGGGCCGACAGAGCTATTTTCTCAGCCATCTAATAAACTTAAAATTATCCTATTTTTATTCAAGAAGATTTAGGTCAATTGGATTTTTATCGGTTTGATTAAGTTATTTATTATATTTGTATCAACACAAGTTAAGTTATTTTCGCCTTTCAAGAGAGCTTTAAATAGGTTAATTGAGATTTTATTTAAATTTAGGTTCGCTTATTAAGTTTATTATTATAAAAATATTTTAGTGAATTTGATAGTGTAATATTGCAGAATTTGTCAGATATATAATATAAATTTATATTGATAGTTTTTTAATCTAGATTAATGTATATCATTGTTAATGATACAAAAACAAAAACCCATTGACATTTTTTTTTCAAAAGATTTATATCAATCATAATAATCTATACTATTTAGATGAGTTGAAGAGATAAGAACCTTGTCCTACTATCTTGGTACATGTATTTTTTAAGTTTTTTTACACTTTAAAAATGTTGAACTCAAAATATAACATTCTTAATTTTATGGTTCATGTTATTATTTACAGTTTTTTTGAAAAATAAAGCAATTACTATAACTTTTATTTTTCATGATTCCAACTTTTTAAATCTTGTCCCAATACCGGATATTTAAACTAGTTGAGACTAATAGGGACAATTATTTAAAAGAAATTGTGTTGCAAGGAAATTTGATTGTTTGCCTGATTTTTCATACACATATATGATATATGGTTAAAATATTCACTATCCAAATTAACGTAATACCATATTTACTACTACTAAATGTTCTATTCAAATATAGTTGGGTAATTACTGTATATATTCGGCTCCATGCTTGAGTTTTAGTTAAAACACAATATAATAGCTTAAGCATCCATATTTTGAATTAAAAGTCAAATATGGTCAAAATTAAGAAAAACATTAATTGGATATTTTTTTAATTATATTAAAAACTGAGGATATATTTGTTATTTATGAAGTGAAATTTGATGTGACATTCAATTAGGTTTTAATAAAGTATACAATTACAAAAATTAAATTTACTTTTTCTTTATAATAATATAACAGATTAAAAACAATATTTTAAAAGCGCATAAAGCGTAAATTTGGTATACTAAAAAGAATGTAGAAAAATACATCTGGTAAGGGAATATATAAAAAAATAAACATAAATACGTGGCCAATCGAGACTAACTTCTAAGTTCTAACGTTTATCATTAACATCGAATGAAGCCAAGTATGTAGCGTAGTAGAAGAGTAGGCACTAGGCAGTCGGGGAAGAGATATAAACGATTGTCCTCTCTTTCTTTCTTTCCCTCCCTCTGCTCAATACGACGAAGCCCTTCCCCTTTATCATCAGCTCGTCATGTCTTCTTCTTCGTCTTCTATTTTCCTCTCCACTTGTCTCGTCTCTCCCTATTCCTTCTCCAGCAACTACATCCCCCACACATCTCTTTCAGGCACATCATCACACAGGCACAGGCACGCGCGCACGCACACATGTATGAGCATCTTCGCGTGCTCAGTCTCATCAACTTGAATCTCCCCTGTTACGTTATCAATTACTTTGTTTTGATTCTTTCCATTGGTTTTTTTACAAAAAGGTTTATGGCCTTGTTGGGCTAAAGATAAACCACTCAGCCACTTCGACATCCGGCACCGATGCGGTGCCGTTTCCAAGTCCCGAATCCCAGGTTCTCCATTTTCCTCATTTATTATTACCGTTTTCTTTTTTTTTTTTTTCTAATTTGTGTGTGTTTAATTTATCTATTTGAAGCAGATTACGCCGGCGTGCTTCAGAACGGTCTCTCTGGGATCGACAGCCGACAGATAGTAGACGAAAGTGTAGATGGAAAAGAAAGCAGTCCAATTCAGGTTTGGTTCCTTACCTTTTTTCCCTGTATTGCCATTTTTGTTTATGTTAATATCTGTATTTTAATTATAACTAAGACAGATTAAGCTGCAGGGGTTGGTGCTGGAAAAGATCGCCGAGCGGGTGGATACGATAAAATCGATGGTTGGTTCGATGGAGGACGGAGAGATAAGCGTTTCGCCGTACGACACGGCGTGGGTGGCGCTAGTGGAGGAGATGGACGACAGCGGCTGCCGGCGGCCGCAGTTCCCGGAGAGCCTCCAGTGGATCGCCGACAACCAGCTGGTCGACGGCTCGTGGGGAGACGGAGCTATCTTCCTGGCGCACGACCGTTTGATCAACACTCTTGGCTGTGTTGTTGCGTTGAGAACATGGAATGTTCACCCTGACAAGTGCC
The DNA here is from genome assembly GCA_005392925.1 of Aquilaria sinensis. Classification (NCBI taxonomy): domain Eukaryota; kingdom Viridiplantae; phylum Streptophyta; class Magnoliopsida; order Malvales; family Thymelaeaceae; genus Aquilaria; species Aquilaria sinensis. The sequence goes on from SMDT01003310.1 coordinate 94,890, forward strand.
AGAAAGGTAACAATGGCCGGGCTCTTAACCATATCCATTTGAAACCAAGAACAATCATGACTATCTCTTGCTTAATTAATTCTCTCTAATCAAAAAATTTATATTTGCACTATTTTGAAAAGCTTTTGAAAAAAAATGGAAATGGTTACTCCAGGGATCAAGCGATGACATCACGTTTCATTACCAATAATTTTCTATGACATACATATTCCAAGTGTTGTCCCAAGAAGCCACGAAGAGTGATGAATTGGTTGGTTTCAAAAATTATTTCAAAGTAATTTTTTATTATCTTTGGTTAAGAAGTAAATAAAGAAGCTTATATAAACTTACACTATTGAGAAAACTCTACTACAATTGTCCTAAAATTTATTTTGAATATATATTTTAAACAAATTAAAGAAAGGACAACAAATGTTTGATAATCAATAAACTAAAAAACACAAAATAGACATGAAATAGAAGAAGAGAATGGAAGAGCTTGAATACCAAAATTTTTATAGATGTTCGGTCGCTCTTTTTGAGAGCCTATTTCTTTTCTCAAGTTTACCACTTGAGAGTTTCTTCTTTACTAAACAATTGCAATTGTACAAGATCTTACACTCTTTGGTTGCTCTTTCTACCACCAACTCTCACTAATTAATTTTCTTAAAGGCTAACTAGAAACCTTACCAACACTCTTTCTCTCACTAGTTTTCTCAGAGGCTAACTAGAAACTTTACCACCACAATCTCACAAGATGGTGTTTACAGGGTTACAAGCTCAAATTATAGCACTTTTGCTAGATATACAAATGAAAGCACAATATCTCTTGACAAATCTCAAATAAACACACTTGATTTGATATAGATGATAGATTCTCACTTTTAATGGCTAAAAGTTCTTTCCGAAGTGTTTCTTTATGAATTTATACTTATTTGGTGGCAAGGAGACTATTGTATATCTGCTGAATAAGTTTGAAAAGGCTCCACAAATTCTGGTGATTGTTGCTTGTTTTTTGTGCAAGAAAATGCTCTAGATTTCATGTTAAGCTTGAGTTTAACATGTTAAACTCAATTTCATCCTTCAAAGGTCAAAAAGGGCTAGAAAAAGGCCGTTAAATTGCTTTGTCAAACTGTCTAAGTGACATCTTCTAAATCGCCCAAGTCATATTTCAAATTTGTACTGAAATTGCGTCAATCGAGAAATTTGGACAGATGTTTTCAGGCTTGTGATTAACAGGTTAAACATAGAGCTTAATACGTTATCTGATATCTAAAAAATAAACCAAAAGCTCCAGACTTCAAATTAAAGCATTTTAACATATTAAGATACAAACTTGGGAGTTGAGCAGATTTAAGTGTGAAAAAGACATGTTGAATTATCTCTTTGATGAATTAAACTTAAAACAACTTGGAAAAACTTGTGAACTGGAAATCAAACTTGATTCAAAACACTAACAAATTTTGATGACCTACTACTCTTAAAAAACAAGTTTTCTCATCAAACTTAAAACATATATTTTGAAATAACAGTTGAAATACCTGAAAATTAAACACAACTTTAACAAATTTATTTTTGTCCCAATAAAATAAGATTAAGCACACTAAAACAATGCATTTGTCATCATCAAAATTAAATATTAGCTTGAAATAAATCCAACAATCTACTCCTTTTTTTATGATGACAAAACCTTTTAGAAATATATATTAGAGAAAGTTAACTGTAAAGATTTTTTGAAAAAATTTGCCATAGTCTCCCCTAAAAAAAAATAAGCAGTCCTTTTTGTTCAAAACAATAGAACAACCACAAATATCCAGCATATATAAAGATCCAATTACTTCCACAAGCAACAACTAAAAAATATAGTCATGGTCCCCCTTACTCCAACATAAAATTAACAACACTCCTCCTCACTTCCTACATTCCACTTTCAAGAACAATTACAACTAAATCAACTAAAAGCCACAAAAAGCTTTCCACGCAAGTTCATAATGATCCAATGCATGGCCTGAAATTTTCATAACAATGGCATTATTTTCTCCCCCTTTTTGTCATAATAAAAAAGATCAAGAATGAATAAGAGGGTAAGAACGCATAAACAACAGCATGAAATACAACCATAAACATTCATAATTAAACATGAACAATTAAGCACAAGCTTGGAACAAATCCACATTGATAAATAACTAATACGAACAATTGCAAACATATAGAAAATAGTAGGAATATGCAACCCAAGATTCAAAAGAAATATAAAACATTTAGAAAACATATTGGTGTCACTACTAGATCCTTCGAACTAAAGATCAAAGACTCTTGGTCCGTCTCAAAATAGGGGTGGAAAAGGTAGTAGGGGTTAGGTTTGAAGGAAGGAAAAAGTCATGTGAATGGGAGGTCATACAGGCAGAAGGTGGTGGTGGAATTGGTGCAAGGGCAATTACAACATTCTCATTCCCAGATAAAATATCTTGTGCACCTTCAAGTCCAAAGTATCATAAAATGAGACCCATTTGTTCTCGCAGTTCTCTGATCACTTGGTGGAGCATCTTCTCTGGGTAGAGCATCTCATAGTGATTTGGTGTTCTTGAATTTTCCACAGCTTCTTAAATAAGGGTAGTATGGCTATAGAGGCTCAATATGTTGTAGATTTGGTATTTCCATTTCTTCCTTCAATTGTTTCCTCACAAGAAGATTCTTTCAAATTATGCTTGAGGGCGACATCAAGAGCATTAGGAACCCTTTACCAAGTACTATCGATCTTTTCAAGAGTTCCAACCTATTTTTTGTCCATAAGAGACAATTCTTTAATGGAGGTAAGGATGTCACTTGAGCAATTAACCTCAAGAGTTTCAAGGAGGTGGAAGATGAGACTGAAATAGGGAAGAGATAGTTGCTATTTTGTATTGTTCTGAGGTTGAGCCATGTGAGATAGTCGCTATTTTGTATTGTTCTGAGGTTGAGCCATGTGCTTGATAACCCTTCCACCAAAATCAATTGGATAACACTTCACCAACTTATACAATAAGGAAACATCTTTTTTTTGTCACTATGCTAAAATTTGTTCTAGGAAGAAGAATAGCACCAACAATCTAATGCAACATTTTATGAATAACAGTAAGTAAGTTGGGAGAGGGATGTGAGGGAAAAATTTTGGTCTTTCTAACTACTTCTTCAAAGAAATGGTTAGGAGCTTCCAATTCAACCCCTGAATCCTTAGATTCTGAAACACAATTCATTCTGATAACTTGACAAATTAAGGCAGGGGTTATTTCAACCGTTTTGCCTCTCACAAAGCTTGTTAACAAGATTGCATCCCCTGTTTTCCTCAATCTTAAATTGTAGTAAATTTCCTTCACCAGAGAAGAGAAACCTTATGGCTTTTTCTCACAAAAAGAAACCAAATTATTTCCCTTAGGCCAACCAACTACTTCTGAAAATTCTCAACATTCAAAGAACACATATCCACAACAATTCTTGGACAGAATTTTCTCTTCCTAATATCTTCCACTGTCTCCTCAGATGTATCTATCAAGCAAAGCACAGTAGGATATTAAAGTACCTCATCATTAGTTTGGGATTCTTTTTCTCTCATTGGAGCATTTCGCTTCTTTCTTAGAGGTGCAACCCACTTAAGTTTCCTGCCTGGTCAAGAAAAGGGTGTGGATTCATTTCTTCTTTGACATTTTTTTGTTGAACCGTTCTCGCCATTGCTCAAGAAGGATGAGAATCGAAGTAAGTTCAGAAATAAGGGATAGGGTTTCCGATTGGGAATCTTTTGGAGGGGGGAAGAATAGCCAAGTCGACAGTGAAATTGGAACGCTGCTACCTGCCATAAAAACATGTTGCTGACCAGAAGAGAGGGTGGTGATGGAAGGATATGGCTGGTGAGAGTTCAAACGAAGTAGGGAAGGGGACAAACTTGAGGTTTGGTGTTGGGGTACCAAAAAACCAAAAGACACAAGTTTTTTCTTAAAAAATTGCTTTCAAATGATAATGTTTCATTTTTAAAAAAATAATTGAAGCATATTAAAGCAAAAACTTAAATGGTTAAAGTCAAGCAACGTGGACGGTAAAAACTGGTTGAAATCAAACTTGTTCAATTAAAGCAATTTAATCGATTAAAACAAGAATTTAACACAAATTTGCACTCCAGTCATATTAAACCCAATTTTAATGGGTTAAATTGAACAAAAAAAATTCTTAAAAACTTCTTGAACACAAATTTGAAAAAGAGGATTTTGAGCACAAACTTTAATGATGAAGTGAGACACTTTAATTTGTTAATAATTGAACCTTATGATTATGAAATTAATTTTTCATGAACACATAGTTCCATTCTTTATGAGTAATTCATACTTAACAAGCAATCAACATATCACAAGTAAGTAACTCAAATCAATAATCACAAATAATCATTGAAAAATCAACAATGTTACCATATTAGAAGTTTAATCTCAAGCATTTGTCATTGTGCTCCATGTTCCTTCCTTACAAATGCCTAGAGCCTTATGTAGAATCATTCTTTGATTGCTCCATGATCTACCACCCTACATGAGATTTCAAGCTTTGATTTTTTGTATCCAAATTTCCTTAGGTCTTTTAATGTTAGTCACAACTTTAATTCCCTTAGGAACCCAAATCATCTTATAGTCAATTTTTGCATTTGGTTTCTTGGTTATGTGACTTTTTCTACCACATGCATGACAAGTTGTAAATGGGTATACATAGTAGATGATGCATCAACAAACCTATTCCCAAATTTCTTTTCCTTAACTAAAGGATTGTAACTTATTCCGGCCTTATCATAAACACCCTTTTGTGCTCCAAGTAACAAATCAAGTTTTTTTTCCCTTGACAAATCTAGATAAAAATTGTGTAAGATCAAAGTTCTCCTTTTTTAGTCCATATCTTTCTTTAGTCAATGATGCATTCAAAACTTTCTACTTACCTACTTATTTATCAAGTTTATTAGAATTCTTGTAAAGAGCATTGAAAGTATTTTACAATTCTAAATACTTACTACCTATGGATATGTATGAGCTAGATGAGTCACTTGAGTAGATGCTTACCTCATCCTCCTCTTTTGTCAAAAGAAATAAATAGGAGTAACATTGATTTGTAGAGGAGAATTCATCCTAATCTATCATCAAGCACAAGTTGACATCTCTACTTGAATCACATGAAGTTGAACTTTCACTTGAAGATTGGTCACTATCACTTCATGTCCTCATGGTCTTTCCATTTTTCTTCTTATTTCATTTATTTTCCTTTGTGCTTCTTTCTCTTGTTTAATGGACAATCAAATTGTAGATGCCCAAACTCTTTCCAATTGTAAAAAATCATATCATTCTTTTTCTTCTCATGTTTTTCTTTCTTGAATTTCTTGTTTCTTGATTTCTTAAAGATCTTGCTAAAATTTTTTGCTAAGAAAGCATCATCAATCTTTCCATCTTTACTTGATGATGTGTTATCTTCTTGAGTCTTCAAAGTCATTAACTTATTCTTCTTGATGAATCTTTCCTCAACTTGCTTCTTTATCTTATAAGTCAACAACTTTCCAAAAAGCTCATCTACATGCATGATTTTGATGCTTACTCTTTCATTGATGGCTTTAACTATATTTTTTCATGAATAAGGTAAGCTCTACAAGATCTTTTTCACTAACTCCCCATTTGTATATTCCTTCCCAAACAATTTGAGTGATGTGAGGATCTCATTGAATCTTTTATACGTGTATTGGATGCTTTCATTTGGCTTAATGGTGAATAACTCATATGCCCTCATAAGCATGTGCATCTTAGTATCCTTTACCTGTATTGTTACTTTAAATGTGACCAATGGCTTGTTTCATATGCCCCTAGCATTTTCACAAGAAGAAACCAAATTGAATATATTGGGGGTTAGTGTGCAATAAATAATATTCATTGCCCTAACATTCACAGTGCATGTGAGATCATTCTCCGATTCATATTCCGTACGATTTTTTTGCACTTGGTTTCTATCAACTATTTTTGTAGGAATTCTAGGACCATCCTTAATGATCAGCCAAAGAGCATAATTAATTGCTTGGATATGAATCTCCATTCTAGTTTTCCACCAATTAAAATTTGTAAAGTCAAACAAAGATGGCTTAGATGGTTTTGTCCCTCAAAATGCATACTAGTGGTTGTTATGGATCTTTGAGCTTAAAAATCACTAGATTTTTTCAAAACACAACCACTTGCTCTAATACCAATTGTTGGCCTAAGGAACAACCAAGAATGGGGTGAATTGGTTGGTTTCAAAAATTATCTCAAAACAATTCTTTGTTGCCTTTAGTTAAGAAGCAAATAAAAAAGCCTACATAAAGTTGCACTACTCAGAAAATTCTACCACAAATGTCATTTGTTTTGAAAATATGGTTTAAAACAAACTAAAGAAAGGGCAACAAAGGTTTGATAATCAATAAACCAAAAAATACAAAATAGACATGAAATGGAAGAAGAGAATGAAAGAGCTTGAACACGAAGATTTTTATAGAGGTTTGGTCTCTCTTCTTGAGAGCCTACTCCTCTCCTCAAGCTTACCTCTTGAAAGTTCCTTTTTCACTAAACAATTGCAATTGTATAAGACCTTACACTCTTTGGTAACTTTTTCTACCACAAACTCTTACTAGTTTTCCTAGAAACTAACTAGAAACCCTACCAACACCCTTTCTCTCACTAGTTTTCTTAAAGGCTAACTAGAAACCTCATTATCTCAATTTTACAAGATAGTGTTTATAGGGTTACAAGCTCAAATAATAGTACTTATGCTAGATATATAAGTGAAAGCGTAATCTTTCTTGCCAAATCTCAAATTAAGCACACTTGATTTGATATAGATGATGGATTCTCACTTCTAATGACCAATAGTTCTTTCAAAAGTGTTTCTTCATAAATTTATACTCATTTAGGGGCAAAGAGACCGTTGCTCTGTTTTCTATACAATAAAATACTCCAAATTTCATGTTAAGGTTTAAGTTTAACAAGTTAAACTCGATTTTGTTCTTCAACGGTAAAAAATGGCTAGAGAAATGCCATTAAATGCTTTGCCAGATTGTCTAGCTAGCGTCCTTTAATTTGTGCAAGTCATATTTTAAATTTGGGCTAAAATCGTGCTAGTTGAGAAATTTGGACGGAAGCTTTTAGACTTGCAATTAACAAGTTAAACTTAGAGTTTAACACATTACCTGGTATCTCAAAAATAAACTAGAAGCTCCAAACTTCAAAATAAATGATTTTAATAGATTAAGACAGAAACTTGGGAGCTGGGTAGATTTAGGTGTGAAAGAGATATGTTAAACTATTTCTTTGATAGATGAAGTTTGAAAAAACTTGAAAAAACTTGTTATTTGGAAATCAAACTTGATTCAAATACTAACAAATTTTGATGACCTGCTTACTTTTCTTCAAAAACAAGTTTCCTCATCAAACTTAAAATATATCTTTTAAAATAACACTTGAAATACTTAAAAATTAAACACAACTTTAATAAATCTATTTTATCCTAATAAAATAAAATTGAGCACACTAAAACAATGCACTTATCATCATCAAAATTAAATATTAGCTTGGAACAAATCCAACACCAAGTATGCCTTCAATTTCACACTAGTATGCGTAAGTTTAAGTCCTCATTTGTATGTGATTTTCATTTAATTTATTTATATATCTTGTAAAGACGTTTGACATATAATATGAAGCCTTGAGATTAAATCACGTGCAAAGATGAATGGAAGGAACCTATATAATTTGGTTCCAAAAAAGTTTTATTAAAATATGCTAGGTTAATAATTAATGATCTGAAAAGTAATTTGTGTGCTTTTAGTTGAGGCTGTCTATAATCCACGGGGTATATATCCTATCAATATAATACCATTTACTTAATATTCTTATGTGATAACTTGTCTAATTTTGAGATATAATTATTTAATTATAAGATGTATTTGTTTAGTTTTGAAATATATTTGTTTAGAATAAAGATCATCTTATCTAGATTTAAGATACAATTATTTCATTTAGATTATATCTTTATTTATGAGATGCATTTGTTTAGGTTCTAAAATGTATTTATCTAGGATTGTGATGATCTTATTTATGTTTGAGATACAATTGTTTTGCTTTAATTATATATCTAGTTCTAATATGCATCTATTTAGTTATGATGGATTTGTGATACACTTGTCTCACCTAATTGTATAATTATTTCTAATGTTCATTTCTGAGATGTATTTGTCTACTTGTAAGATCCATGCATTTATCTAGTTTGGTAAGTATTCTTCTAATATTGAGACCATTTTGTTTAAATTTTTTATACATTCGTTTCACTTCTCTATAATTATCAACAATTTTTTGGCCAAAAAAAAGTTATAAACAATTTTCCATTTTTCTTTAAGTAAAGAATTTGATTATATTTGCACTGTTTTGAATATCTTTTGAAAAAAAAATTAATGGTTAGTATATATAGGGATCTGACATCACTCTTCATTGGGAATAATTTTCACCATTAAAAACAATGTAATTTTCTATGACGTGCATATTCCAAATATGCCTTCAATTCCGAATTGGTATGCTCAAGGTTAATTCTTCATTTGTATGTAATTTTCATTTAAGTTATTTATATATCTTGTAAAGACGTTTGACATACCAAAGAGACCGTCTAACCGAAGCCGGGCTTACGCCGTATGCCATCCCTGAAGAATTCAAAAGTTGTCATTTTGAACCCCAGGAAATAAACATTATTTTAAAAAATTTTCCCTATTCAGACAAGCATACGGATTTAGCCTAGCAGTATACATCCGATTGGGGAAAGGGTGGGACGCACAGGGTTCAAATCTCTGACAACCCCTCCCCCAATTGCAACATTTTTTCGCTTATTTTGCTCTTCATTTTTACTTATTTTTCATTTTTTTATTTTATTTATCTTGTTTTATTTTTTATTTTATTTGTCCAGTTTTAATTTTTATTTTCATTTTCTAGTTTTATTTTTTCCTCTCATTTTTTCAATTTATATTTTGGTTATTAAAGAAAAATAATAGTAAAGTATTAATATTTTATCAATTATTATTTGTTCTTTTATTAGTAGTTGTTTTCACTTTTATTAATGGTTATTTGTTCTTTTATATTAGTTATTTATTTTTTTATCGATGGTTATTTATTTTTTTATCAGTAGTTATTTTTTCTTTTACTAGTAGTTGTTTGTTATTTTATCTGTTTCTGCTTATTCTTTAAATAAACTAGTTGTATATCTTTTTATTAGTAGTTATTTATTATTTTATCAATAATTATATGCTCTTTTATCAATTTCTGTTTGTTTTTTAAAAGAACTAGCGTCCAGTTCTTTTATTATTTGCTAATTGTTCTTTTATCTCTAGTTGTTTGCTTTTTTACTTGTTATTTATTCTGTTATCAATTCTTGTTTACTTTTTAAATATTATTTTTTCCTTTATTAGTAGTTATTTTTTATTTTATCAATTTATATTTTTTATTTAGATAAATTAGTTTCTTATTCTTTTATTAGTAGTTATTTGTTCTTATTCTTTTATTAGTAGTTATTATTCTTTTACTAGTAGTCATTTGTTCTTTTATCAATTCTTACTTATTCTTTAGATAAACTAGCTTTCCATTTTTTTATTATTATGTATTTGTTCCTTTATCAGTAATTGTTTGTTCTTTTATCAATTTATGTTTGTTCTTTAGATAAATTTGTTGTCAGTTCTTTTATTAATAGTTATCTGTTCTTTTATCTGTAGTTGTTTGTTTATTTAACAAATAAAACATATGATAGAATAAAAAATAAATAATAAAAAATAGATATAAAATAGTTATTATTTTATCCATATTTATTTATTTTTTTAGAAGAACTAAATGTTCTTTCACTAGTAACCATTTGTTTTTTTGGCTCAACAACATGTTTGTTCGTTTATTACCTAACAATGTTTTAAAAAAAATAGAAAACCTTTACAAAGAATAATAATATTAAAAAAATAAAAATGAAATAAAACTAATAAAAATTTTAGACAAATTTAAAAATAAAAAAATTATTATTTGTTCTTTTATGAAATAAACAGATCGTATATGTTCTTTTATGAATTATTGTTTGTTCTTTTTTAATTGTAATATGTTTTTTTATTTTTGTTCTTTTCTCAGTTACTATATGTTCTTTTATTTACTATTATTTATTATTAATTTTTGTTCTAGTTTCTATGTGCCAGCCAAGAAAAAATATAAAAAAAATTAACAGAAAAGAAGTAAGAAAGAAAAAAAAAATAAAAAAGAAAACGAAAGAAAAAAAGCAAGAAAAGGGCCAAAAAAAATGCGCTGCTAGAGGAAGTAAAAAAAAAAACAAGAAAGAGGGAATAATACGAAGGGAAAAACGGAATAAAACAAAATTTGGCAAAAAGCAAAAGCAAACACGGAAGGGGGAGAGAAAAAAATTGAAATTAAAAACGCAAAAGAAAAAAAAAACACAGGACATTGGGGCCTGCTGGGCCTGACAGTTGAACTCACAATCCCTCACTACCTGCCTCCCACTTTCAGCCATTTCCCATTCCACCAGACTCACAAATGTGTTTGGATTCAGCAAAAATAGTATAAGTAATTAACACATGTCCGGGCGCACATAAAAGCCCGGTGCACAAAATTTTTTTCCTCTATACAATTGGGAAGACTACAAAAAAAAACTCTAAGTTTTGGCGTAACCTACACTAACCACTTCACTTATTTTCAGAAAGCTATGCTTACCCCTCCTAAATACTAAACTCTATCAATCTCCATTAAACTAGAAAAAGGGAAAATTCAACTTTTACAATTGCCTTCTCTGTTTGGAAACTATGGCATATAAACTTTTAAATCTAACAAATCTACCTCCATCTCCAACTGACTAATTTCATGGCTTGACTTCAAAAATAGGTAAAGGAAAACTGGTTCCTAAACAACCTCTATACTTTCAAAATTGTGCATGATTAGCCCCTAGATGGCAAGAAATGTCTATGTTTCAAAGGGGTTTCCAATCGCAAAGTTCCATTCACTGCTAATCTCACCTTATCTGGCTCCAAACTGCATAAGCCCCACTCATCAATGGTGACAATTGCACCTGTGGGTGGCCATTTGGAAACTATTTGAGAGTTCAAATGTCACCCTCACATCCAACCCTGGGTGATTTATCTTAGTTTACAAGCAAGGCTTAGGAACCTGTATTCATCTAGGATTGTGATTATCTAATTTATGTTTGAGATACAATTATTTTTGCTTTAATTATATATCTAGTTCTAATATGCATCTAGGTAGTTTTGATGGATTTGCTATACACTTGTTTCGCTTGATATAATTATATATATATATATATATATATATATATATATATATATACATCAATACATCTTAGAGCCAGATAAATATATTATAGAATATTATATATATATATATATATATATATATATATATTATATATATATATATATATATATATATTTCTGACATTAATATGTCTTGTTTAGAGATACATTTATCTAGTTTTCATGTATGTATTTGTCTAGAATTGAGATCATCTCATATGAGTTTGAGATACATATTTTCCATCTTAATTTTATGTCTAGTTTTGCTATTGATAATTTTATTTAGTTCTAAGATACATCTTTTTGTTAACAGGGATAAGGTGAAGAAATTCACTTTTAATTTGTCTATTTTCATATTATATACACTAATTTGGGATGTGGTAATATTACATATACATGCATAGGGATATTGTTTTTCAAGGAGAATATAGAGAAGCTAGAAAATGAGAATCCACAGCACATGCCAATTGGATTTGAGGTGGCGTTTCCTTCTCTTCTAGAGATAGCCAAAAAGCTGGAACTAGATGTACCTTATAATTCCCTGGTATTCCAACAAATCTACGCTAGCAGAGATGTGAAGCTCACCAGGTATGGCATTTCAGTAGTTCGTACCCCCACCCATCATTGTGTTTCTAAGTTTCCAACAATGCTAGCTTAAATTATTACATCCCCCTCTCTTTACAAGCAATTGACTTGGAGGAAAAAGTTACCTCCAGCAATTACATATATTTTAAACATAATTAATTTGTGTTAAAATATTGACTAATTATAAGTAAAGATCCATAAGTAAGTGTGTAAACAATGGAAGAGCGAGAAGTTTACAAAAAAGCTATTCAGATTTTCTTATTATAGTGGCTTGTATATACATGTGAATACAAGTTGTTGGACAACACAATGACTCTCTAACTAGCTAAGACTTGGCTAACAAGTTACATATAACAAATACTTAGCTAACATGATAACTAATGATAAGGATATATACACTTAAAATATACACACACATGTATCCTTAATACTCTCCTCCTTAAGTTGGAGCATATGGATTGAATATGCCCAACTTGCATGCAAGAGAAGAAAATTCATCTCAGCCAAGTGCTTTAGTGAAAAAATCCACTAGTTGCTCTTTGCTAGAAACTCAACATAGAACAATGTCTTGTGATTGAACTTTCTCTCAAAAAAAAGTAGCAATCAATTTCAACGTGTTTCATTCTTTCTTGAAACACTAGATTCATAGTAATTTGAACAGCTGCTTGATTGTCACAATAGAGTTGTACCAGCTATTTTAGCTCAATTGTTAAGTCCTTGAGTGTAGTTTTGAGCCACATTCTTTCACTAGTTGTGATGGCCATAGCTCTACATTCTGCCCAGCAGAAGAACATGCAATCATGTATTGCTTCTTGAAGTTCCAAACCAAGTTTAATGAAAAAACTAGTGGTGGAGCATTATGAGGTCGATAGCCAGCCTAGTCCGCATCACAAAAGGCAAATAGCTTCATGTTATTCTTTGAATGAAACAATAAACCTTGGCCTGGTGTATGTTTTAGGTATCATAGCAAATCTATCACATCATGCAAATGGGAATCATAAGGTTCCTGCATGAACTAACTTAAAAGATTCACTGCATAGGTGTTGTTCGGCCTGGTTATTGTAAGGTAAATGAGTTTTTGAACCAGCCAACAATATCCTCTAAGATCTGTTAAAGGCTTGCCATCTGCTTTGCCAAGATACAGCTGCTATTGATTGGGAAAGAGAGCCGGCTTACAACTTGTCATACTAGTTTCCTTGAGTATGTCCAAGGTGTATTTTCACTGTGACAAGAATATGCCACATGAGGATCAAGCAGCTTCAAGTCCAAGAAAATATTTAACTGTTCTAAGGTCCTTTATGTGGAACAACTTGTTCAGCTCTTCTTCACATTGTGAATTTGTTCAATATCATATCCTGCAATGATGATGTCATCCACATAAACTAAGGCAGTAACAAAATTTATTCTATTGCCTTTGATAAAGAGTGAATAATTACACTTAGATTTTTTTAATGCAAGCCCCAAAAAAGGATTTTGAAAACTTGTCAAACCACTGCCAAGGTGTCTACTTGAGACCATAAAAGGATTTGTGCAATTTGCAGACTTTATCATCACCTTATTTAACAATTCCATAGGGAGGCTTCATGTAGATTTCTTCATTTAACTCCCCCTAAAAAAAGGCATTATTGACATCTGATTGATATAATTGCCATCCTTTAGTTGTAACTTCTAAAAAGTTAATTTAACAACAGGTGCAAATGTTTTAGTATAATCAATACCTTCAGTTTAATTAAACTCCTTTGCTACTACTTGAGCATTGTATCATTCAATAGTCTTATCTGTTTTATATTTGATTCAGTTGGATCCAATTGCTTTTTTACCTTATGGTAGTTTGACTAAATTTTATGTATTGTTCTTTTCAAGTGCTTCAATCTCATTTTTTATAACCTTAAACCATTTCAGATTTTCACCTGCTTCAATATAGTTTGTTGGCTCGTCATTACTTGTGATAAATGCGAGTAAAGCTCTTTGTCGAGTGTTAAAGCAAAAATAATCCAAATGGTGCACCAAAGAATAGGATTACTGAGGAGATGCGATTTGTAGTAAGTAAGGATGTTGAATTTACTTGAGGCAGTTCATGAACATAATCTTGCAAATAGGTGGGCAAGCAACAAACTTATTCAGGTTTAACTCGGGGATTAACATTCAATTCATGGGCAAGGGATTTAGGCTCTAGATTGGTTTCTTGATTAGGTTCTTCTTGAATGGTCAGATTCATAGGATTGAATATTTCATCATGCATAAGAATTTGGTCATTTGGAAATGGATAGGGTTCGGTTGACTCATTGTTTGCATAACATAGAAAGGTTTCGTCAAAGAATTGTACATCCCTAGAAACAAGTATTTTGTTTGACTCTTGATCATATACTTTGCCCTAAAGGGAATCCAATAAATATGCATGGCTTGGAATGAGGCTCAAATTTAGCTTTGGTGTTGGAATGTAAATATCATGGACACTTAAAAAATCTTAAGTGATCAAGAGATGGAACTTTATCAAAGGGCTTCTCATAAAGGCTTTGTCCCTCTAATTTTGAAGAAGGCATGTGATTGATAAGATATGTCACTAACAACACAAATTCTCCTTAAAATTTGATTGGAAGGTTGGCTTGAAAGCATAAGACCCTAACAACTTCAATAAGGTGTCTGTGTTTTTTTTTTCAACTATATTATTTTGTTATGGTGTTTTTGGGCAAAATGGTTGCACAAGAATTCCATTTTTTTTTTGAAAAAGAGAGAAGATTGTTCCAGTAGTTAATTCCTATGCTTTATCTATTTGAACCTACCAAACATTTCTTTGAAATTGATTTTTTATCATGTTAAGAAAGATAGAAAATTTATCAAAAGCATTGGATTTTTGTTTAAGCAAATAAACCCAAGTGCATTTGATAAAATCATTGACAAGTGTCAAGAAATATTAAGAACTTGAAAAAGACGGTGTTTTATATGGTCCCCAAATATCCATGTGGACAAGTTCAAAATGTTCTTTTGAAATTCTAGTACTTGAAGGAAAAAAGAATCCTTGTCAACTTTGCATGCAAACAACAGTCACAAGGTACAATGACTTTATTCAAAGACATGTTTGACAATTGAGGAAAACTAGCTAACTTTTGAAAAGAAATACGACCTAAATGTTTGTGCCAAATTTGATGGGAGATACTTAAACGAACATTTGCAATTGTATGTTCCTTGAAATGCTTAAAGTAGTATAAGCCATCTTTTTGCTCACTCATGCCAATCATCTTCCTCAAGTGCAAGTCTTATAGAACACAATGATCAAGGAAAAATATGAGTGAACAATTCAAGTCTTTTGTCAATCTGCTCACTAATAGTAAATTGCATGTAAAATTTGGCACAAACAACATGTCATTCAAGGTAAGTTTTAATGTGAGAGACACTTTTCCATATGAATGTACATAAAGGCAATTTTCATTCAGCAATCTAAATGTTAGAGTGGTGTTTGTTGTGTTCATGCAAGTCAAGATATCTTGACGGTATGTAATATGGTCAGAAGCTCTATTATCCACAATCCACTTCATGGAATCATTAAAATTCTTACCAATTGAGTCAAGATTTTCCATTGATTTTTGACTTGCTAGAAAAGCCATCAATTGATCATATTAAGACTCATTAAGTATGACATTGTTGACAGAGGCTGAGGCCGATGATGTTCCTTCACCTTGACTGGAAGTAGCATGGCTGGCTACCACTTTGCTAGGTTTCATCGTACAGCATCCCTTACTTTTTTGTGTTTACGCTGCTGCCATCATTCAGGAAACCCATTTAGTTTAAAACAATCATCATAAATGTCCTTTCTTACCACAGTGGGTGCAAAGAAGCGAGGGCTTGTCATGCTTGGTTGATAGTGTCTAACTTTGTAGAAAACACAGTGGCCTTATTGACAGGGTTCATGGAGGCAGCGACAAATTGCTGTTTCTCCTCTTTGGTAACAAGATCAGAGGCCTTATTGATTCTTGGTGAAGGTTCCATATTAAGGATTCGAGAGCGAATAATGCTGAACTAGTCATTAAGGCCCATAAAAAAGCAATACAGTTTCTCACTTTCTTTTCTGGCAACCATCTTCTTGGCTGCACCGCTCATACAAATTGGAACCTGAGTATGTTGAAAGTTCATCCCATAATTCTTTCTTTTTTGTAATAGGAAGCAACTGACATACCTTGCTGTTGTAACCTAGCAATTTTTCGTTTCAGTTCATGAATGCGATGGACATTACCTTAAAAGAATCTCTCTTGAAGGTTGGTCCAAATTTCTACGGCATGTATGCAACACTTCCATTGAGTTCAGGTGCTAATGCATTGAACAGCCATGGAATGATCATGGCGTTGGCTTTCTCCCAGGCTTGTTCATTGTCATCACCAATTACTGGTTTCTGAATTGATTGTTAACCAAACCAACTTTGTTTTTGGCCTTTAGAGCATTTAACAAAGCTCTCCTCCATGTAGGGTAGTTATCTCCTTTCAAAAGGTAACCGACTAAGTTAAATCCAGGCCTATTTGATGAACTAAGGAAAAGAAAGGAGTTGGGATCAATTGGGTTTGATGTGAAGGGTTTATTGCCATCATCAGCTGTGATTTAGATTTTAGTCATACTCTGCTCTGATACCATATTAACAATGGAAGAGCAAGAAGTTTGCAATGAAGCTATTCAGACTTTCTCATTACATTTATATACAAGCAAATACAAATGGTTGGATAACCCAATGACTCTAACCAGCTAAGACTTGGTTAACAAGATACATACAGCAAATATTTAGCTAACAAGATAACTAATGACAAGAGATATGTACACGTGAAAAATACGCACAGACGTATCCTTAATAAAGTGCTAAATGTATTTTAAAGTGTAACTGTTGAGTTTGCAACATACATATATATATACGTGATGCGTAATGATTTGGGGTGTGGGAAATGAAAGCAGGATTCCAAGGGAAATCATGCACAAGGTGCCCACAACATTGCTGCATAGCTTGGAAGGCATAGAGGGATTGGAGTGGGAAAAGCTCCTCAAGTTGCAGTGCCCAGATGGCTCTTTCCTCTTCTCCCCCGCCTCAACCGCCTTCGCTCTCGCCCAGACCAAACATCCTAATTGCCTCTCTTATCTCCAAAAAATTGTCCTCCGATTCAACGGAGGAGGTACCTACCTACTCTACTATATTCTTTTATTCTATATATATGTATATATCAGTACTCATCTTAATTAATTTGTTAATTTTCAATTGATACGCAATCGATCTATATATACTCATGCATATCTTTGACTTTTTCTTAATGTTTCTTCAATAAGGGAGTATTCTATTCGATCATCAACTGTCCATAAATGGAAATCCCACTGTTTACTTTAGAGTTTAGATCTGAAGAAACCGAACATGTCATTATCGTTCCTAATTTGGGAAATGTCTTTTTTTTTTTACTCTGCTTTTCTTTAACTTCCAGTCCCCAACGTGTACCCGGTTGACATGTTTGAACACATATGGGCCGTGGATCGCTTGCAGCGACTTGGGATTTCCAGATACTTTCAGCCTGAGATTAAACAATGCGTAGATTATGTTTACAGGTACTCATTAATTAATTAGACTTTGTTGCTATCTCTCAACGGTCCATTCTAAGAACAAAAAATAAAATTGTTATAACCCGTAAAATAAATTCCAGATACTAGTGTGATGTCGATTGTAGTAAGACTGATTAATTTTTTTTTATTTTCAGATATTGGACGGAGAAGGGAATTTGCTGGGCTCGGAACACACTGGTGACTGACATCGACGACACCGCCATGGGCTTCAGAATATTGAGGTTACATGGCTACGACATCTCTGCAGGTCCCAATAATTAAAAATAATATTAGTAATTATGTTAGTTAACTAAACATCAGTTGAACTAGTATTTTATTTCTTTTGAAAGCTTCATCGTTAATTCATGTCTTAAGTTGTGGCTAAAGTAACTTATTCCGAATACTTTATGCATGTATGTGTAACAGAAGTGTTTAGGAATTTTGAGAAGGGAGGCGAGTTCTTCTGCTTCGCCGGGCAGTCAAACCAGGCGGTGACCGGAATCTTCAACCTGTTCAGAGCCTCTCAGACGGCGTTTCCGGGCGAGAACATCCTGGACCACGCCAAGCAATTCTCGGCCAAGTTTTTAACAGATAAACAGGCCACTAACGAGCTTCTTGATAAGTGGATTATTGCCAAGGACTTGCCCGGGGAGGTATTTGACTTATAATTCCTTGATTTCTTTTCTTCTTTTTTCGCTTGCTTGTCCTTTTCCTATTATACTATTCCCTACTACTTCTTCTGTCTAAAAAACAAAATGAAACGTAATCCTTTTCAAATCGTCTTATAAAAGATGAAATATTTCCTATTTTAGAAAATTTTTAAATTCAATTTAGCTTTTAAACTTCCACTATATAAAATTTAAAAAATAATATTTTCATTTTCAATCTTTATTAAAACTTTTAATACGCAAACTCCAAAAAAATCTTTTCTTTTCTTTTTTTAAATTATTAATTATTTAAACTCTTATTATTTATAACCAAAAATTTTAGTTTCAAGTGCAAAAAAAAAAAAACATAAAAAACTATAAACATCATAATCTATGTGTCCACAGAAATGCATTATCTTTTATGTGGGGAAGGGAGTATTGTGTTTTCTTATTGAATTAAAACGTTGTATCAAATCCATCTAAAAAACAGACGTCTCAAAAGTTTTCTATTGGATGAATAGTTTGCTTACACTGAATTGAATTGTAAACTAACTAGATAAGATGAGATTTGGGTTGCTACTGCGTGCGAATGATTTGTTTTATTTGGCTAGGATTTGGCATTAAGGAATATTAATCAGTTCTGTATAGTTACAGGCCATGATAGGATGGGAGGAAAGGGCGAAAATCAAGTATGAGACATTTATTAGGCTCAACGCACGAAAAGGATAAGAATCTTCTTGTCATACTAAAATCCAATAATAGCTCCATCCCCCCGGAGCCTGGAGGCATATATAGAAGTGATAGGTTAAGGGATCATAAAGACCTGGCCTAAAGAGATAGTAAACTCTGCAATAAGGTCCTATGCATGAAGAGAACGCCAGAGCCTTGTGATGTTTTTCTGGGGAAACCTCTCCGACAATTAAGTCAAATTTTGGGTGAATAGAGACGAACTAAAGAGAGGAGAGTTAGAATGTCATACCCCGGGATTAACAATTGGCTACCTTTATATAATCAGAGGAAATCCGAGTAAATAGCACTTGAATAGGAATCCTCTAACTAATCCTGTAATTTTGGGATCTCAATCTTTTTTGAGATGGTAATTCCCTTACTAGCTTAGTAGCCTCTATATATATTGTGGATCTATCAAATAAGGGTTCAATTGTTTCGGGGCCCGTATTGGGCCCATTTCCTACCAATAAGTCCCCCTCCCTATAAGAAAAGGTGGGTGAGAGCCCTACATTTTTGTTATTTTAAATGATAAAGAGTGTTTGTTTAGGAAGGGTACGACCCCTATGTTCTTGCACTAGGCTGGGCCTTATCCGTCTTCATTCCATTAAGGAAGGTGCAATGCCTCTCTGAGCTACTTCTGGAAAAAGTTGCAAAAATGCTATCATTCATATGTCCAATTCCTCCCATCATGTGTCACATGTGGCAGGCTCAACAGTCGACAAGGGAGATAAAGCAATGTCTAATTAATGCATTTGGGGGAAGTGACAAGGCATGATCGTCTTTGACATTTGTTCATGGCCGTGTGACTTCTCCTTATAGGGCGAATTACAGCAGCGATTTCCAGGAGGTAACCCAAAGGTTGTGAGTTTTTCCTATATATACAGTAAGGCTTTTTTATTGTCCTTTTTATCATTTAAGTGCCTGTTGATTTATTAGTGCATCCCTTACTCTTGCTGTTGTTGTTCGTCGTCCCCACTACCTGATCTTCTTTCAATCCTCCAAAGTTTCTTTCCGTCATGCTTCCTATGATCAAGTAATGAACCTTTTTCCTTTATAGCCTATAACAGTAGTTTTTTCTGCACTTTTGGTTGGAGTTTTTTGTTGTTTTGGGTTTTTTGGGATTTTTTGGCTGCTCTCGGTTGTCTCTCCACCACTCATCATATGCAAGCGGTAGTTATGTGATGATTTTTCCAAATCACATCTCCAAGATCATCATCTAGGGTTATCGCCAGTGAGGCTGATTTGTTGCAAATGTCATTTTCTCCTAATGTGAGGGTTTTAAAAGGCATCGTATTGGTGCACAACAAGGGAACTCAGGCGACGAATGTACGGAGATATTACTGGCCTAACGGCTTCATGGCCATCCACTCCAGTGATCAATTGCTGAAGGATAGGGACCTCGCAGATGGTGACAAGAGAACCAATGTACTTACGGTCTACACGGACCAGCTTTAGGTGGAGCTCTGTTTTCCTCTCCACTCACTAGTAAAGCAATTTTGTGATCATTACCAGGTACCGCCATCGCAATTGACTCTAAAATCTTTTGTACATATTAATGGGTTCATAGTTTGCTGCAAGATTATAATGATGAGCCATTTATTGGAGGTTTTTCTCTAGTTCTATATGCTGGACTTGAAGAAAGACTCTCGTTTCTTTCACATCGCCCTCATCAACAGAGAAGGAAACAAGTTTTTTACCTTCGGATCCAACAAAGACTCGTGAGTGAGCTAGAATGATCATTTTTTCTTCACCTTGAGGGAGCAGAAGTAGGGATTTCCCTATGAGTTTGCCAGCACTGTGTGGCATGCCTTGGTCCAACGGCTGCCAATATACGAGAACTCTAAGGGCCATCAATCTTACTAGTCACTTGGCTGGAGTCAATGGTGAGAAATAATAGTATTTTGAAGTTGTTCCCTATCCACTACATAGACTCTTCGATGGGTGGGGATCAACAGGGCCCATTGAAGTTATCCTAGTGTAAAGAATCCCTTTAACTATGAGGAAAATAAGGAAGGGGGTCTGGTGGGGGCTTTCAGGATCATTTTTTGGGCTCAGCAAATCCCCCTAGATACGAAGAGTTGTACTCTATGCAGGCATCATACTTTCCTCAATTTTTGCACTTTTGGCTAGTTTTAACTATTTATTTCTTCTTGGAAGGATGAGCAACCATGTGAAGGAATGCATGAAAAGGCACAAGAGTGCTGCCGATACGTTGGTTGATGCTCGGAAGATTCCCATCCTTCTAGATAAAGCAGCCAACACTGCTGAAATGGTCAAGAAGTCCTAAGGGGCTCTACCCTTCAAGTCAACCCCTATAATTCTAGATCTATCTGAGTCTCCCTCGGAGGCTCAACTGGTCCAAAAAAGGTCGCGCCCTATGGCCTCAATAGGGTCGATGCCTTTCAAGGTAATGGCGACAATAAGACTTCCATAGACAATTTTTCCTTCAGCAGCATCGGTTTTATTAACTTGATGCTATTTTGTACTAATTGTGGGTCTTTTCATCCAACCCCTCCAGAAAAACTCTCAAAAACCCTTATTCCCTCTTTTATTGTTAACCTTAAGGCTTCTTTAGCACCCCAAAAGTCAACCAATAGGGCATCACGAAAGAAGAAGGTGGTCGGTCCTTCTCTTACTCCTTCTCCCCCCAAAATTTCGTTAATGGGTCATCCCCATGATGATGGTATCCATTTAGTGGGATCCACCTAAACTATCAGTTGACGAGCGCTTTTAGATTCACAACCTAATCCTTAAGCGTAGTTAAGCGTAGAGGCATAACTTCGCACTGAAAAAGATCGTACTTGACCAGGTCTTTGAGCCTTTATGGGCGGTGGGTATGGGCGTTGAGGATCAAATAGAGATTACCCCACTGTATTCTCAAGAGATTGAAGACCCTAGGGATCGGCACTGTTTGGCCCACCCCCTTAGGGGGATAGCCACCATCTGATAAGCATTGGCTACAGTCTACTCCAGGTACATTCTTTGGTAATTTTAGTGTTTTAGTGTATGCTTAGTTCTAATATGCTTGGTTTTATAGGAGGCTATCATGACCTACAGTCTTGGAGAATGACTTGCCACCTAGGAGAAAGTTATACAGTCCATCAATTCACAAGTTGAGGCCATTTGGAATGCTAGGGACTCCTTAAGGAAGAAGCTAGAAAGCAAATGTACCACTTAGGGTACCTTAGTGCAGGATGTTAAATTGATGAAAGAGGCAAAAGAGCAAAGAGTGGGGGGCGTCAAGGAGCTTGAGAATGAGGTGGAGAAGCTAGCAGAAAACCTTAAGTCTTCCAAGGAAAAGAAGGCGGAGGCTTCTAAAGAGGCTAGACGCCATGCATCCCTGTTGAAAGTGGCAAAAAAGTAAGATCAACACTGTTAAGAAAACTTTGCCGATGGACAAATATGCGCCACTAGGACCAAGGACCATCCACTGTGAAGCCAACTCTAGTTCAGTCACTTCTACAATGGCCTTTGTGGATGGAATTAAACTAGTTGGCTTCATGGGATACGAAGGTCATTTAGCGTGTCAATATATCCAAACGAAGGGCAACGCTCTCGTGAGGGAGCTTGGCTCGCACATTTAGAAGTTAGAAAAGAGCTTGGGAAGTGCACATTCTTTGAATTCAAGCAAAGTTTTCTTACATTTTTGTGTTATTCTTTGAAAATGTCAAACTCTCTAATGTGGAAATTAAAATGCTAAAACCTAAAAGGATTGTTTGAAATTTTCTTAACCTTGTTCTTGAAACAAAGAGATATATCAACTAAAAATTAGCATAACATGGAGTATGTTTGTATTTTATAGGCCTATTTGGGGAAAAAAAAACAAAAAAAACATTAGAAAAGAATTTAGTGAGTATGCATACACGGAAAGAGACGTTTTGAGCGTCCTAGAGAAACAAACAATAATATAGAAGGAGAAACTTATACTGATGATATTTTATGGTCATTTAAACAAATTGAAGTATATTTTAAATATAAAATAATCTACTTCATCCTATGTTCCCCAAACCAGCTACTAAAACCTGAACATGTCCCTATCTATAAAGTCATGAGAATGGTACATGTTTAACTAATCCTATTGATCCTACCAACATCCCTCCAAATTAATATATTTACATTTAAAATATAATTTTATTTCAAACTAAAATTATAATTGAACATAAATTATCATATATTACTTTACCTTATGATTTTTTTTTACTTTAATTTATTATAAATATACACATTCTTTTAAAAATATAAAGAAGAATAGTTAAAAAAATTAAACATATGTCTTGAATGGGTTTGCAAGTTGTACTCACCTACCAATGAGGAAGGTATTACCCGAACTCAATTTATTCAAGAAGAGTGTTTGAGATTAGCTAAATCCGGCCTAAACCCAATTCGTTGACATCTCTAGCCGTAATGCTAGATGTACTAAAAATTTTATTGAAAAAATTTACAAACTTTTTTATGCAACATTTTAATTTGTAGTTGAAAAAATAAGTGAAATTTATTACTCTCTCTATTAAAAAAGGATGCAACATGGTAGTCTCAAACTTTGCAACATTTTCATATTTAGTAAATTATAGGGTTTATGGTGCTAGCGCATTACAGCGATTCAATCTGTGACAACATTAAATATAAATCTAAATAGTGGTGATCATTGATAAAGGAAAAAAATTTCATAAAAATGAAAAAAGAAAAGTAAGAACTTGGCTTAAAAAAATCAAGTAAAGTTTTAGGACTAAGAGAGAAAAAAAAAATATTCTAAATATGACAAGATAAACTATGATGACTAAAATTTTGTTTTAAAAGAGAGAAATAATATGAAAAAGTTAATAATATAAGATAAATAGCCGAATCAAGTAAAACCATATCAAAAGTAAGCAAATTATACTAACTAAAGTTTCATTTTAGAAAACAATAATAAAGAAAATCAATAAAAAAGTGTTAGGATGAAAATAAAGAAATGAAAAAACTTTAGGTATTAAGAATTTAACAATTGCCTTAATAAAGATTAAAAAAATGGTTTAATTAAAAAAAATAAATTATAGTCACCAATGTCTCACTCTAAAAGACAATACATAAAAAAAAAAAAACAAAAAAAAACTTGAGGACCAAGAGAGCAAATAAAAGATCCAGTTAAATAGCTATAGGGATGGTAAAATCGGACCCGACCTGATGACCTGGACCGACCCACTCAAACCCAAGCCCGACCTGACCCGATTTGACTAAAAAAGTTAACGACCTGAACCCGACTATGCCCAACCCAACCTGAACCCGAACCCGATTAAAGAGAAACCCAAGAAAACCCAAACCCAAATGGCCCAAACCCGAAATACCCGAACCCAAAATGACCCGAGCCTGAATTGACCCGAACCCAAAATGACTCAAACCTGAGACTGACCTGACCTAAACCCTAGATGACCCGATAACTAAACCCGATAATACCTGATTTTAACCTTCACCCTAAACCTTAACTTTCCTATTTCATTATTTTCCATATTAAGTCAGTACTAAATATGAAGGTTTTCATGTTTAGTAACTTCCAGTTTTTTAGTTTTTCATATTCAGTATGTCTTATATTTAGAAATGGTGACTTCCGTTATTAGTAACTTTCATTTTTTGGTACTTCCATATTTAGTAAGTCTCATATTTGGAGATGAGACTTTCATATTTAATAGTTTCATTTCTTTTTTTAAGATATTCATGTTTAATAATTTTCATATTTTGAGAAAGAATTTCCATATTTAGTAACTTTTATTTTTTTAGGACTTCTATATATTACAAGTATCTTATTTGGGGAAAAAAATATCCATATTTAGTGAATCCTAAATTTGGATTTTTCTAACATAAGTAATTTTTATATTTAGTAAGTTTAATGATCTTAATAGGCAGTTATTAAAATTACAACATTCATCCCTAAACTTTTAAGTATAATGCAATAAGGTACCTAAATTTTAAAAAATTTTATTTTAGTCACCCATAATAATTACAACATGGACCCTAAAATTTTCAAAATCTTTGCACTTCCACCCAAAATTTTTTAAATTTTATAATTTAGTCACTGATAATGAACTTAATTTGCATTTTGTTTTAATTTCAAAGAAAATTCATTGAAACATAAGCATAACAAAATTGTCGTTGTGTATGTCTGAATGATAGCTGGGTGAAGATCTGAATAATTTATACAATGATAGTTAAAAGGTATAGGTTTAGAAAAACAATCAAATATTACTATCAATGTTAAATTACTTAAATATGTACTAAACTATAATGAAGAAGATTTTTATGAATATTTTAATTAAATATACTAAAAAATGAAATTTAAATTTAAATTAAATCACAAAAAAAATTGAATTATTTGATTTAAATTTAAAAAAAAATAAATAGATTCAATTGTTTTGACTTCACACCTGTAACCTACATGAATACAAAGGTTGACCCAAATTTGACCCGAAAACTGGCCTGAAGTTACTTGAGACTAAAATTACCCGACCTGAAATGAACCCGAACCCAAATACACCTGGCCCAACCCAACCCGAACCCAAATGACCTGACCTGAACTTGACCTGGACCCGAATTCATGCTAATCTGAATAGACCCGAACCTAAATGACCTGACCCACCCAATTGTCATTCCTAAATAGCTATAAAGTTTGGGGATCAAAATATAACACATATGTAACTTAGAGCCTAAAATAAAAAATTTACAAAGTTAAGGATTGAAACTGTATTTTAATTGAAATAAAACGTGAAACAAACTAAAACTGAAAAATTCAACACAAGCCCTTAGAAAGTAGAGCACCTTGCAAAAAAAGGATCGAACTTAAAAAAAGAGCAAATCACATTCGAAAAAGGCAGAAAAAAACAAACAAAAGTTTTTTAAAAAAAATAGACTGTTCATCTACAGTAAACACTATTGATAAACAGTGAAATATCTTCCTCTTTTAAAGTATAGTATAATTTTATCATATTACCCTTCAAACTATTATTTCATATCTATTTTTTCCATCTTTCTTGACTTACATGTAAAAAATGAAAGGTAAAGTAGAAACAACACACAAATTTTTTTCTTCTTTATTAATCTTCGTATCAAAGCTAAACATTTTATCCAAAATGGGACGAAGGTCACTACAGACCAACATATATTACTAAAAGGCAGGCTCCTTAACGCAAATCTAATAAGAGTCAAGTTACCTCCAATTGATAATAGTTTCATTTTCCAGCTATATAATTTGCTATTGATTTTTTCCACTACTGGTCTCCAGGACTCCATCTTCTTCATGTTCAATCATACAAAGAGCCCAAGTACCTAAAAGTAAATTTATTTGCATTGTATCCCATTGTTCTTGCAACCTTATTCACCTCAAACTAATCAACCCTTACTCCAAAAATAACACTCTTATTCAAATTTACCTTTAAATTAGAAATGTAGCCCCATTAACTTCTAAGCATTAGATTCAGACAATTAACCAACAAATAACATATCATATGCATATTATAAATATGAAATAGACAACCTATCATCACCTACCACCATACCTTTAAAAATCCCATTGTCCACAACTTTAGACATTACTACATGTAAAGCCTCCACTACCAACAAGAACAAAAAAGGTGATAAAGGATCATTCTGACTCACTTTCACTTTCCATTTTGAACTCTTTTCTCAGGCTTCCATTCACCAAAACAAACACAAAAGCATATTCAAGACAACCTCTAATCCAAGCCATTCGTTTTGGCTCAAAACCCATATGAGACATTACCAAATCTAGGGAATTTTAATTGATACCATCATATCCACGTTCAAAATCCAAATTGGAAAAAATGCCTTCTATCTTTCTTAATGAAGTCCAACAGCTTTTTTGTTACTAATACTTCATCAAGAATATGTCTACTATGTATAAAACTTGACTAATAATCACTAACTGCCAAAGCAATTACTTCTTTCAATCACTCTGCAGGAATTTCTGCAATAATTTTATACTGACACCCGATAAGATTGATTGGTCAACAATTCACAAGATTGCATGATTTAGGGACCAAGGTTATGAAGGTTGAGTTAAACCCCTAACCAACGTTCATGAATTTTCAAACTGCTACACATATTTAATCACATATACTTTGACAATATTCCAATTTTGCTTAATAAAATTAAGTGTAAACTAATCAATACATGAGGCTTTTGAACCCCCAGCTTAGAATAGCCACGTTTATTTCCTCTTCTATAATAGGTCTCTCAAAACAATCGTGCATTTTGACACTTAACTAGGCTCCTCTTAGGAATAGCTTTTATTATTAGCGTTAGAGTTTTGGATAACTTATTAATAGTATTGATTGAACTGCTGAAGATAAAACATAAAAGATACCCTTAAATAATTTTTTCAAAATTCTTATGCTAATTGCTAATGTTAATACCAAACAAGCAATTAGTACCTTGAACAAAGGGCTTCTTTAACTCTGGCTTATTAATTTGGTATTGGCCTAAAATGTCTTTTACCCCTTGAACTTTGACTTAGGTTCACTTGCCTTTCAAATTTTGAAAATTGGTACCTTTTACTTCCTGAACCCATTTAAATGCTTGTTTAGATTATATGAGAATCAAAATAAAGATAGAGGACTAACTGGTCATTTTTCTCACAAAAACATCTAATTCTATGAAACAAGTTAGGTACGTAAATTCAATGAATCATATTTCGATGCAGAATATTTTTTGGATTGTGTAGATTAAGCAGAGTTGATTGATTCCCTGAATTGCCTAAATTGAGATGATTGAAGTAGAAAATTTAAGCCCGAAATGCACATATGATCCTCTGACTAGGTAAACTCAATCGCACTAATCCTTTTTGTTTGACTCAGTGCGAGTTAGTTCTCTAACTTTTAAGATTAAACGTGTTAGTCCCTCAACTTCGTTAAACTAAATGAATTAGTCCTAGGTGTGACAAAACGCGTCAAATGTTTAACCTGTGACTTACGTCGTCCTCATCCCTCTCTCATCTCTCCTCTCTCATCTTTCCTCTCTCCTCACCCTTTCTCCTCCCTCGTCGCAGACCCGCTTCCCTCATCCTTTCTCGTTTGCCCGCCTCCCCCATCCCTTGTCGCCCCCTCACTTCCCCCATCCCTCCTCGTCTGCTCGCCTCCCCCATCCCTCCTCATCCACTACCCTCGCCCACCATCATCGTCTACAATCCTCGTTCACCTGCTGTCATTTTACCCAACGCCTACTGTCCTCTTCGCTTTCCTTGCTCGCCCGGCCGTCATATCACCTGATGCTTATCGTCTTCCTCACACTCCTCATCTCACCAAGTGCATAAAAGTGGAATGGTGAAACTGTGCCGATTCAATGAGGGGCCGGATTTGATTGAAATAGGGCAAGATTCGACGGACATAAGGCCAGATTCAACAAAGTTAGGGCCAGATTCAACGGAGATGGGGCAGGATCAATGGAAATAAGGTTGGATCCAATGGAGATAGGGCCAGATTCAAAGGAAATGGGGCAGATTCGATAAAGATGGCCGGCAGGTGGTGACGAGGGGAAGAGAGTCGGTGACGGTTTCAAATGAGGGAAAGGAAATATGCTCCATGCCACATTAGAAAAAATTTTAACACCGTTTGGCCTGCCATCCATTTTTTACTAACTTGCTAACTTTTTCACAGTTGAGGGACTAGCTTGTACTTGGTCAAAGTTAAAGGACTAACTAACTAGAGTTGGTAAAGTTAAAGGACCATATGCATATTTTGGCCAAAATTTAAATAATGTAAAAGTCCAAGTCAAATGGTTAATTAGCCTTTCATTTTTCATTTTATCTTCATTTTAGTCCCCATATTACTTAAACAACCATTTAAGTAAGTCAACGGGTAAAAAGTATCAATTTTCAAAATTTGAGGGAAGGTGAACTCAAGTCAAAGTTTCAAAGATAAAATGTTCAAGTTAGCCAAGGTCAGGGGGTGAAAAGGTCTTTAGGCCATTTGGTATTGCTTCTTTAAAATTCTTTGTTTTAACATATTCTTTTTGACCTTTTTCCTTCTCAAAATATTTGACTCCTCTTTTGCTAGTTTCCTCTTCTGACAACTTTTTTGCTTCTCTCATCAAACTCACTTCTCAACATCACTCTTACGGGTGGAAACAAGCTAAGCCAAGTCTGAACACCCCGAGTTCAAAGCTCAGCTTATTAACGATTGACTCGGCTTAAGCTCAAGCTCAAGCTCATCGAACTCAGAAAACAACGCTTAAAACTAAAGTAAAAAAAGTTTGGGCTTGGCTCGGTGGCTCTATTGGCTCAAAACTTGATTAAAGATTTGAGCTCAATTCAAATTCGATTTGTGGTTTAAACTCAATTTAATAAATAAAAATTAAAATTTTAGGGTTAAATATATAAAAAAAATAAAATTAATTTAGCTTTCATATTTAAAAAGCATTATGCTCCTTAGACTCGATAAAAGTTCGAGCCGAATAGCACCAGGTTCGAAAGTCGGCTTGTTAAGAGTTTGAACTTAAAATGAATTAAGCTCAAAGCTCTCGGCTCGAAACTCATTGGGCTCAGCTCATTAATAAAAATATGGAGCTCGGGCTCAAACTCTTCAATAAGAGGTTCTGCTTGTTTCCACCCTTAATCACTCTCAAGGTCTTCAATCTTTGAGTTTACATCCCCAAAATTCATTAACTTGTTAGTATCCCAATCAGCTTATGTCACATAGAATTTTCTATAAGGTTTAGGAAAATTTTTAATGCCTCTAACAAAACTCACATTTAAATGATGTGTGTGTGTTTGGTACTAAAAAACATATAAATATTAAAAAAAACATATGGGAGAGGTGAGGGTTCGAATCCTAATCTTCTCACTTCTTCTAACATGCCGTACAAAATCTGATTTGGTTGTCATTCTGACACCGAGAAAGCTAGCATGTCCCTAATTTCTCTAAATAATAGTATATCTCTTCTTGTATACTTATATGATAATTCTGAATATGAAAATATATATATATATATTTGTATGGTTGGATGGACAGGTAGGATTTGCATTGGAGATGCCTTGGTACGCAAGCTTGCCAAGAGTAGAGACGAGACTTTACATAGAACAGTATGGAGGGGCTGATGACGTTTGGATCGGCAAGACTTTATACAGGTTTTGTACCATGCCCCGTTGCTTTATTCCCTTACATTTCTTTAATTTATCCATTAATTCGCCTCCTTGATTTAGTTTCTTTCAGTAATTGTATGGAGCAATTACCACGTTGTAATATCAGTCAATTAGCAATCAACCGTACGTTACTTTTATTAAGTTATTAATTAATGAAATTATTTTGTTAATAAAATTGCTTTCAGGATGCCATGTGTGAACAACAATCACCATCTTGAGCTGGCTAAGATGGACTACAATAATTGCCAATCGTTACATCGGATGGAATGGGACAATATGCTAAAGTAAGCCATGCATGCATTAAGAATTAATATTACTATGGTAATGATGATTATAAATCAGTTATATACATACATACATACATACCTATATATGTATATACACACACTTAATTCGAAAAGCATATATTAATTGGGGCCAATTAAGCCTGCGAATCAATTAATAAGAAGCAACAATTTGAAGGAAATACTAATGAAATGGGCAGTGTAGTTAAGAGATGAGTACGTAATTGTGCAGGTGGTACACAGAGTGCAAATTGGATGACTTGGGGAGGAGCAGAAGGGAGCTGCTGGTGGCGTATTTCGTGGCGGCTGCTAGCATATATGAGCCGGAGAGGTCACAAGAGCGACTGGCTTGGGCCATGACCTCTTTTCTGGCAGACACAATCTCCTCCTTTTCTGATGATCAAAAGAACGCCAACTCTAGCCATCAGAGACGAGCACTTTTGCATGACTTCAAAAACATACACCTGCTGCAGCTCAAGGCCCCAGACGGAAGCATCAGTGGCAGGTCAAGCCCTTTCCTAATTAGGGTGCTTAATAAATTTCTTCTTTTTTTGAGGGTTTTCTCAAACCTAGCTACTGCCCTGTATCTCCAACTCTCTCTCTCTCAGAAGTCAGAGCCGCATAATTATATATCTACTCCGTAAAATACTTTTACTTGGCCCATAAAACAAAAGGCTTTTTGAAAATAAAAATTGATACTAGGATATATATATGTATATGAAGGTACAGGAGTTTATTAATATCTGGGCGAGCGAGAGCAAGGCAGAGGCTGATTGCCATATTGCTGGGGACACTTGACCAGTTATCAATGGATGCTCTGGTGGCGCAAGGCCGAGACATTAGCCCCGGATTACGTCGAGCTGTGAGTTAATTGACATACATATATATATGGAAGTACTCATAATTCCATTTTCCGAAGCGAAAAATGAATTTAAAAAGTGCGTTTGTATTTATGATTAAAAACGAATTTATGTATGCGCAGTGGGAAAAATGGATGGAGAATGGAGGGGATGGATCTGCAGAGCTGCTGGTGCAAACGATAAATTTGGCCTCTGGCCGCGCTCCTTTTGAGGACCTCCCGCCTTCTCCTCACTACCACCGCCTCTCCAACCTCACCAACACCATTTGTCGCCAACTCTCTCGTTACCAAGCCCAAAAGGTCTGTTCAATTTACCATTATATATGTATGTATATATATATTATTCAATATGTTCTTTCATTTTTGGATATGCACATGTGCACATACATACATACACATGAACATTACTTTCTCTTTCTCTGTCTCATAAAAATATCATATATTTTCATTATTCACAGTAATTAATTTATAATTTTATTAAAAAAAGTACAAAGCTAACGAAATCGAGATGGATGAAGTAAGAGAGAGAGAGAGAGAGAGAGAGGAATCTTTGGGATTGTTTTGGTTGCATTCTTTCGGCATCTTAATTACCTCATATTAGTTTTTTCTTCCATATGTTGTGGATCGAATTGATTCAGGAAGAAGAGAATGGAGGGTTTAGCAGCTCAGGCAGCGGCACAACAACGCCGGAGATAGAATCGGGAATGCAACAACTTGTGGAAATGGTTTTTAGGAATTCCTCAAACGACAGTAAGGATCAGTTGGATGTGAAACACACATTTTTCACAGTGGCCAGGAGCTTTTATTACACTGCCTACTGTGACCCGGGGACGATCAACTTCCATATTGCCAAAGTACTCTTTGAGAAAGTGGAATGATTTGTTATACTGCTGGTATACTAGACACTGGTCGTGCTCTGCTGCGGCGGTTGTGGCTTGTGGGAGCAAGTGTTAGGGTTATAATTTGTCATAAAAGAGTTTACTGATATTGAAAAATAAATAAATAGTACATAAGCATTGATACAGCAAATGTTTGGGGTATTATTCATGGTAGAACAGATATAAATGTCGCTTTATTTGCCAAACTTTAAACCTTTTGCAAGTTTTCATTTACCTACCAACCACAAGTTCTGAAACCGGTCAACTTACTGCTTACATTTGGTGAAGAAAATATCCTCATATATAAGCTTTAAGCTAGCTGTTAAACTCGGATTCATGAAATAGAGTCGCCAAAAGAAAAATAGCAAGGTTTGTTGACAAACTATTAGTATAAGATCAGTAAAATTTATGTGATTCAACTCATGTGGAAGATTGCATCTTCTACTGAAGGGCATTTATGCAGTGTAAAGGAAATTGCTGCTTCAATCCTTAACTGAGTTGATAAAGTTGGGACTTGGGAAAAGTGAACTTGGTAAGACCTAGAATAGTTGCCGCTATCAATCAACTGATAAATTAACGAAAATAACACAAAGTGCTCTAAGAAATATCATGAATAGACCAATCACCTTTAATTTGAGAATTTCATGTAGAACTAAGGAGAGAAGCAATTGTCTTTTGAACCTAAAAATTTTATTAGCTCCACACCAAGTATGAAGATTGTAGGAAGTATAAAAGCAGACCGTGCAGTGAGAGAACACGAATATCATAACCTGCAGAAACTCTTCCAATATCCTGAGACAAATTGGAAGATTACACAAAACGTACACTAATCAAAGTGATGATTTTCCGAGTTGCCGATTGGTATATTAGTAAACCAATCTCTAGTCACTTGCAAGACAATAATGAGTCAATTTAAACAAACAAGGCACCATTCCCCTAAACCCGTAAACAACAAATAAGGCACTATTCCCCAAAACTCTAGCTTAGTTTTCCTATTTTTGCTTTGTTGGATAGGCTAGCTATAGTTAATCTCTGGTCAATGCATTTCAGGCTAAAAACCATGCTCTGAAATCAGAAAGGCCAATAATTAATGCATCATCCGAAGATGATTTCGAAGCTTGAATAAAACTCTCCATAGAATTCCAAAGGCATTTCAGAACTAAACTGCAACCTAATCTCCAAAATTATAGTCTTACAATAAACTTCAAGCCTCCTTAAACCACTTCTAGTATCAAGATCACAGAAATGAATTTTGGCACATAAATTTGAGAAGATGTGGATTTTGCAGTAATCTACAAAGGAAGTTCTTGATCATTTACCCTGCCGAGCCCCCTTCACATTCAAGCTCAAAAAACAAAATTCAACCACTGATGGTAGCCTAATTGTCTTAGCTTCTTCTTCAACTAAAATTCAGTCAGAAATTCACCTTTCAACATATAAGGAAGATGATCCAAACAAAAATTCTAGAAGCATTTATCAAGCAAACAATGAAGAAGCCAAAACCCCTAATCATCCGCAAATAAAATCAAGTAGATGCGAATTAAACAAAGGTGACTTGACAATCTTCTCAAGATAATCGGCGGTGATGGACTGCCAGTAAGGACCCAAGACATATGCCGATGGGCAAGGGGAACCCACCGGACTAAACTCAGCCCCTGTTTTTTTCGTTTAATGCAAACCCACTCGACTAAACTCAGCCCCTGTTTGCATTAGGTGATGATAAAATAGAGCATGAGTCAGACACGAATACATGTAAGAACAGCGCCTAATCATCCACGTCTCCGATGCTTCTCCCATACATAGCCAGCTGTCATCCTCTGTACTGGGATGGAAAACCTGTAAATATGTGGAGCCTTCTCAGGAAACAACCAGAAAGCAAATGGCTTCAATTTGAAACCTCATCCCTTCTCACGTACTTTACACTATGTTATATAAATATATAATAGATGCAGAGGGATGCACATGTAAATTATGGTGTTCATGGACCCCATTTTTCTAGAAAATTGTTAATAAAAATTACATAATTTAGTAATTAAATCTCCTTTAATTTTTTTACTGTATCCCAATAATTTTTATAATATCTATTAAAATAAAAGAATGTGTCTCTCTTACATCAACAAAGATAAAAAATTAATTAGTCTATTCTTTTCACTGACATTTAAAATCGTTGTAGATGACCCTTGAACTTTCTTATATTTTTATATCTAGGCATTAAACTCTTTTTGTCAGTCTTTTTTCTTCAAACATATATGAAAAATTTTATAGAGTTAGTTGGACATAAGATAAAAATCAATAAGTCAGGTCAGAAGAAATATATAAGTTTAAGTGTTAAAAAGGGGAATTTAGTCGCTTTACATTCTATGCAACATGAATATCTTGTTAATCTTCTTCATAGTTTATATAATTTTCTAACTCTCGTTAAACTAATTTAACTAAGGGCATAAAACATGCTAAATCAAATCATTTTTCATATTTTTTTTTCTAAAAGACATTGTTTTCACATTATATTATGATATATAAAAATTTATAAGTTTCGTAATTAAATATTAAGGTTTCATAGTTTTATATGTATTTGGACCTCCTTTATATAAATCCTGGATCCCCACCGAACAACTCCCCATCAATTATATATATTTTTATATTATATGTGTCGCCTCAACCACAAGTGCAATAGTTAATATCAAAAAATCATATGCAAATTATGTATGCTTCATCAATTCTTCATCCGGTTCTCTCTTTATTATCTACTTATTCCATTTCTACTCTATCTCAGGGTAAGACAAAATACTTGCTCCTAATAATATATATGATGCCGTTTCCACGTACAGATATTAGTCAACGGAAGATTTGAATACATATTAGTTTTTCTTAATAAAATGTCACTCTCATTGATTATAACCGTATTAAATTTTAAGACAGTAAATATAGGGTGGGTTCGTTTTTTATATACTGTTGCGTATTCTTTTTACATAAAGTGATTATTTGCCTCCAACTGCTAACTTATTAAAACTTTGCACTTTAAGAAATTTTTGTTGGAAAAATAGCATTACATCTTAAAAGCGGTGGAAGTATCAGTTTCCACAAATAGGAAGATTGCGCAAAACTAATGAAATGATGACTTATTAGTGCAGCGAACTAGTTGCTTGTCTCTGAGTTTTAACTACTTGAATGAAGAAGCAGAAAATGGCAGCCACGCAATCTCATCATTTCGAATAAGTTTGTTTGTTATCCGACATTTAATATACACTATCTAAATGACAGGGATCGAAAATCATTATCATGGATCCAATTATATGCCAATACTTCTTGTCTACATTAGGGAGGGAGAGAGAGAAAATAGTCCTTCATTAGTTAGAACTAATAACAGCAACTATGTAGAAGAAGCTACAAAGCATTGGACATACAGGCTTCTGCTAAGTGCTAACATGTCTTCAGTCAATCTAATGGTAATGACTGATGAGTTCTTCCTCGCTACCAACAAATTGTCAAATTCTACCAAAATGGTAAACAAGCTATCTAAATCATCAACGGTTTTCACCCTCCCTTCAAGTTTCAATCTCGAACAACAAAACTGGAGACAATTCAAGAATGGTAGCCTGGAAAATGACAATTATGAGATAACAACTGTCTCACACATAAATAAACATTTGAGGTCAAGGGTTCTGCGAAAATGAAAGATTAACCTATTCCGAATAAATAGATGATTATGTCCACAGGAAGATACATGTTAGGGATGATGGAGCACCTAGGCACAACAGAACAAAATCCTGACACAAAGAGCAAATAGTAGTTATATATGTCACTTTATGAAGAGCAACCTACGTAGTTAAAAGTACAAGAAGTTATGTAGGCATCTCTGATGGAGTTGGAGTTGATCCACTGTAAACCTAACTTTGTCCACACTAAACACTATAAAAGAGTTTGTGTCCATGATGATAACCTCTGGACCACCCTCATGCACACTCTAAGAGTTCTTAAGGAATTTAAAGCTAATGACCTCAAATTGGAGCATTCAAAGATCCTTCAAAGCTCAAAGCCAACAAATCTTCAAGTATTGAAACTTGGAGGAGTCAAGAAGGCTAATATTGACACAATGAAACCAGCAAGTGTAGTACAAATTTGTCCCATACCCAAGCCACCTTGGAAGGACACCCAAGTTACACAAAGGTGTACTAAAGAGGCTACATGGAGCTTTCATGCCTATGTTCAAAGCTACAAGGTCCATGACCAAATTAAAGGCCAACCCCAAGTCTCTGAATCATCAATATTCATGGCTACATATGTGGAAATCAAAAATAAAACATTTGGAACATCATTTTACACATCAAGGAAGCAAAAGAAACCATGGTGCACATTTTTTTAGCATCAAGGTCTACACGCACCCTTAGAGCACACATACACCTATTGTGCGTACACCCTGGACCACATGTGCATCCCAAGACATGACAATGATTCAAGGTGCCAAAAACCTAGCCCACACTTTCTTAGAGCCATTGGTGCACTTAAATCACCCCAGGTGCACTCGATTAAGCTCACACGAGCTGGACAAAGGAGTAGCTTAGCCTACTAGACCTTTGAGTTATCATATTTGGTCACTTAAGCTTGAGTTAGTGAGAATATGTATTATTTAGCATATTTTAGCATATTTATCTATCCAAGTTAAATTTTAGGTTTTTTTTTTGTAATTATATGGCTAAACCTAGCCTTATTCTCAGCATTATGAGAGATTTGAGTGAGTTCTAGTTGATTTAGGAGTTGTAGCTCTACAAGGGCTTTGTTTTCTTTATTTCCTAGAAGAATTAAACTTTTTGGCTTGCCTTATACCACAAGAAGGTCGAATCTATGCTTGTACAATTCAGATTATTCAAAATTAAAACAATTGCTAGAGATTTGTTCTCTCATTAGTTCTCTATGAACTTCATTTGGTGCTAAAAAAACTGTATGATCTTAGTGGATCAAGTCTTCCAATTCTTTATTTGTTCTTACTGATTCTTGGAGCTTGAAGTATTCTTGGAGCTATTTCTATGTGGTTTGTCATTAAGTGATATTAGAGTCACAAGTTCCAACAAAGGACAAATCCTATCCTTATTTCAGTTTCTCTTTCATTCGGTTTTCATTGTTTTCATTGTTTCTTGTGTTTTTCATTCAGGTTTCTTGTTTTTAAGTCTTTTCTTATGTATTTTAGGTCTGCATCTTTCAATTTTAGCCTTTTGTTTCAAGTCCAAATTCAGAAAATATATTTAAAAAACAATTAGCAGCATCATTTAAATTGAAACAGTGCTAGTTTGGCATTTTTGCCAAATTTGTGTTCTTCCAGTTTTTCCTTCAAATTTCTTCCATTATTTTCCTTTATCTTGCTATTTCCTATCAAATCTAATCTACTTCATTGTGTTCTACGTCATTCCCAACCCATCCCAACTTAGTTCATTCAATTACAACAAGTGGAACCGAGAAACCCTAAATCAGTTTCCCTTTGAAGTTCTTCATGTCCAGCCTTGTTTCTTCCAGTTTTTTCATCCAACTCTCTATGGTTTCTTCATATTTTGTTTATTTCTTCTATTTGCCATCATATCTAAGCCGTTCTCTTTAGTTTTGGTTTGTTTCAGGCAAAAAATGCACATAAACCACAAGTTGAGCGTAATTTGTATGCAAGAAAGTTTCTACATGCCAAACTTATTCTAAACTTTCCAAAACCAATCTGAATCATTTTGAGTTAATGCCCTACATCTAAAATACAAAAAAATACAAAAAAAAAAAAAGGTCTAAAAAATCGGTTGTTTCAATCCAACAAAGCTGTTCTAATTTGTGCAAAAATTAAGGTTTTCAAGTTTAAGCTGCAATTAATTATTTCCTTTACTTTCTTTTGTAGCAAGAAACCCTTGCGGACATTTTTTAAAAAGTAAAATAGTAGAGAAAACATTGTTTTCAAAAAGGAAAAAAAAAAAGCAAATTCTTGCACAAGTTCTCAGTTTTCAACCCAACAATTCAATTTTGCAACCTTTGTGCCCTAATCTTGATTCTAGCAATCTTTCATTACTGGAACTTCTCAAGTCTTGTGTTTTCCTTTGTTTTTGCCTTCAAGATTACTCAATTTTCAAAGTTTTTGCAATTTTTGAGTGCTTTGAGTCTAGTTTGCTTAGAACTTTTAAGACCAGCTTTTCTTAGCAATTGTCACTAACAAATTGAATGTGAGTGACATTTTTTTAGAGTAAACATGTGAGAGAGTGTTGTGAGGTCTTTATTTTTAGGTACAATGTCAAGGAGAAAGGTTGAGATGAAGGTACCTCACTAAGGTCTTTTTCCATACAAGGACTTTAGTTCAAGGGGAAGAATTGAGTGTGGTCATAGATGAGGGGAAACATATAAATTTGATTAGCAGTATCGTAGCGAAGGAGATCAAACTACAAACCCATCCACATCCAAAACCATAAATGGTGGAATGAATTCATCGAGGTAATTACTTGATAAGGAAGCAAGTGCTAATTCCTATGCACACATAATACTTGGCCAGTCATGGATGAAAGCAAGGGAAGCCATTCTTGATAAAGATACAGACAAGCCATTTATCTTGCATCATGAAAAAAATATCATAATTGTTCCATTAAGCCTAAAGGAAGTGCTAAGGATCAAAAGAGGTTTTTTGGTGAGGTCTAAAGAAAAAAAGAAAATTGAGAGGAAAATTAAGGGTCTGAGAAAAAATCAAAAGAGGATAGATGAGAAAATTAGAGTGTTGTGAGAAGAGTGAAATTGAGCGCAAAGTGAATGTTGGGGAGTTCTCGATAGAAGAAACTGAATGGAATGTAGAGAGAAAATAAGAGTGCAATGAACCCAAGCTGAATAAGGAAAAGGACCTACAAAAAAGCCTTGATTTCAACAAACATACTGCAGTCTTCTTTTAGTGTTTTGTTGTCTTCCCTACATGAATCAAGTGGAGATAAGCTAAAGAATTTAAGTGAGTTGCTGCCCATCCAAGAAGTTAGTGTTTCCAAAATTTCAAGATAAGTTGAATGCATCTAATCAACTAAGGAAAAAGAGGTTGTTGTAACTTAAACTAATGCCTACACCTAAGGAAAATACTTGGAGACTAAGTCCAACCATTGTAATGTATTTCTTCCTTACACCTAGATATAATGCGGTTCTGTATGAAAATATCAAACAATGTTGTTTTGAAGGATGATTTTCATGAAATTAGGTTGAGAGAATGTAGTAAGCATGAGCTTCTATCAAATTCTAAGCTTGTTTTCTTTAATTCTTCCATACAATTATTAGATTTGATAAATGCATCCCTCCTTCTTTGAGTTTCACCAATCTTAATGTTCTTAATGTTTTTTAGTTTATTTCATTTAAAATCTTATTCTTCATACCTAATTTGATTATGTTGCGTATGAGCTTTGCTTTATGTGCAAACTTACACAAATCTGTTTTGTGTACTTTTAGGTCTAAAGGTTTTAAATTCAAATTTCTTAAGGTTATTTCACACTAAACTTGCATGTTTTCATATGTTTTGGTTAGTTTGCCTTGCATACTTATGCATTACATTAATTACATTCTAAATGCATACAAAAGCATTGTTTTTAAGCCTAATTGTGAGAATTTATCATTATTTGTGTGTTAAGATAAATATGGAGTTGTTCTTTTTGTCTATGAGCTTATTTCTAGGTTATGCTGAAATGACGTTATGTAGGTTAAGCAATTTTGTGTTTAAATGGTTGAATTGCCATGTTCATGCAAATTTGGGTATGCT
Source organism: Aquilaria sinensis (assembly GCA_005392925.1). Classification (NCBI taxonomy): domain Eukaryota; kingdom Viridiplantae; phylum Streptophyta; class Magnoliopsida; order Malvales; family Thymelaeaceae; genus Aquilaria; species Aquilaria sinensis. The sequence continues at coordinate 134,641 of SMDT01003310.1, forward strand.
CCACGATTTCTTTCCAAAGAATCCAGCCATATAAGTAAGGTCTTTCATTGATCTTCCTAGTCCCCATGAGAGTTATGGACTTTGCTTCTTTAAGTTGGCATACTTTTTTCCAATTAGTGAATTTGTTGCTACCGCACTTAAAATTTTAAAATTGTCCATAGGAGTTGTATTGGATTTTCAAGAATTGATATGCTTAGCTTCTTTTCCTAAGTATGGTCATATTTTCCATTGTTCACTATTCTCTTCATGGAATTGTATTGTTCAGGCTCATGCAACCAGAATTTGTGTGATTGCAAAGGTAATAGAGGTAGTACCTAGAGTTAAGTTAAAGCTTGAGTTAAAATATGAATTTGATGTCTTCATACATGCTCCATTGATTTCTCAAAGGAAAAGCATAATTCTTGATTTGCATGAGGAGTATGCATATCTTATTTCCATGATTAACTACATCATGCACAAATTATTGCTTTTGCATGAAAATTCCATTATTCTTGTTGTTCTAGCGATGACATAAATACATCCAAAGGAAATTGAAGTGTTGCCTGTAGTTAAGATAAAAATTGTCTAAGCTTTTAATTTTCTTGTGCTAATTATTTCTAGTTTTATTTTTTTCCAAATTTTTTAAAGCAACCAATTCAACCCCCCCTCTTGGTTGCACTTGGGCCAATAACCTCCAAAAGGAAATGATCCATTTTTTTTATCTTATTTAAAGTGAAAACCCAGGAGTAACATCGATTTACAATTTAGTTCCATTCAAAAAAGAAAAAAAAAAAGTCAATGATGCAAGGTTTCATATTGTCTTTTCTGTTTGGACATCAGATTTTGGTTTCATATTCTCCATACATTCTAGCACAATCTTCCTAGATAATAACATAAAGAGAGCATCTCGTTAGTCAACTTTCCACCAACCTTATGCATGTTGTTTAAAGTCCCTCTAAGATTATTTCAATTTTCAAGAGAAAAACAAAATGTAAAAATTTCATATTGAGAGGAAAAAAAAAGGTGTTTGGAGGGGAGTGATAAGCAGTGCTTAGCCTTTTCATATATCTTTTATAGTAGGCATGTTTGAAGCTCTGACAAAAAGATCGACAAAATTGGCTTTGCCTTTGCCATATTGAAAACAACAAGAACAAAAAGGAAGTGGATTCAATACAATAACCGAATGAGAAGCTAGAAATTTCATTTTATATAGCGCCACTCCAAAACCAAGTAGTTGAGTTGAAGATCATCCTTTATATTCACTTTTTAAAAGCATCCATAAAGCAATTAATCAATAAAAAATTAAGCCTTATCCCAATTAATGAGGAACAACTATATGAATCTTATAACTCTATTATGCTTAATTGAAGGCAACTGGAAACATAAAAAAGAATAAACAATCAACGAGACAGGAAAAAAAGAAAAGCTTATCATGTAGTAATAACTTACAAAAGGAGGATAACTATGAAGATTGATCTTAAGAAAGCTTATGATTTGGTCAATTGAGAATATTTTCATAGTTTCCTAATTAAATTGGGCTTTCTATAGAAGTTTTTTGGATGGATTATAATGTGTTTTACTTTTTCTTTTTCTGGTTGTCAATGGTACTCTTCAAGGTTATTTCAGATGAAAAGGGGGCTAAGACAAGGTGATCCAATTTCCCCTGCCCTATTTGTAATTACTATGGAATACTTGTCTAGAGAGCTATGAATAAGCTTTATGATAAAAAGATGATTTTACATCATCCTAAATACTCTAATATCGATTTATCTCACTTCATTTTTGCTGATGACTTGAATGATTTTTGCATATACAGATTCCAGTTCTGCTAAGTATATTAACTCATGTCTTGAAGTGTTTATTGGAACCACTGGTATATGTGTGAATGAGCAGAAGAGTAATCTATTTTTTGGAGGTGTAGATGATTCTTGTAAGGTAGAAAAAATTGATATATTGCACATGCAAAAAGGAGAACTACATATTAAATATTTATGAGTTACACTAACTAATGCTAGGCCTATAACAGAATTGACTAGAATTAAAGGTCAAGGGTAAACTGCACCAGTCATCTTTAAACTATATCCCATGTTGTATAATCATCGTAAAACTATCAAGTGTTGCACCAGTCTTTCTCAAACTATTTAATTATCACTATCTCATCCTGTTGTCCACTACATCATTAAAGATGGATGGAAAGTGATGCCACATTAGCAGTCACATCATTTTTTCATGCCACATTAGCAATCATGTCATTTTTTTTATAGCACATAAGCAGCCACATCATTTTTTCATACCACATCAGCAGTCATATCATTTTTTTCATTCATCCTAAACGGCTGTAATGGACGGTAGAATGGTTAAACAATATTAGATATAGTTTAAAAATTATTAAACAATATTTAATAGTTTCAGAACAATTAACCAAAATTAGATATAGTTTAAGGACGACGGGTGCAGTTTACTTATTTGTGGAATACTAGAATAGTTTGAGCCTCATTCATAGGATATAATATTGGGCCTCTCGATTATGGTATTTGGGCCTAGCCCTCCTTTGTATTTATGTACTATTAGAATATCGTATCGACCAGATTTCTGCACTAAAAGCGTCATAGTCCGACTTTTCGATTTCCCCTTCTTCGTTGATCGCACAAACGCAAACCCTCTTCCCTCATCGCGGAATCTCCATCGATGGATTTCCTCAAACAAGAATTGCTTAAGAAGCGCCAGAACCTAGCTGAGGAAACCGGTGGCAGGAAAGTCTTCAAGCGCTCCGAGATTGAGCAAAAGAAGATTCAAAAGATTCGCGAGCAAGAGAAGCTAGAGCTCGAAGCGAAAGGCCGCCGCCAATCGGACACGTCTTCCTCCGCTGCCGCATCGGCCGCTAAATCAAGCGCTTCCGCTCCCAGCTCTGTATCAGCCGCCACCACATCCACTAGCGCGGCATCCAAATCGCTGACTGACGAACAGAACATCGACAACCTCGACCTGCCCCGACAAGAAGTAATCCGCCGTCTTCGATTTCTCAAACAGCCAGTCACTCTATTTGGCGAAGACGACGCCGCGCGGCTCGACAGGCTGAAATATGTCTTGAAGGCTGGGGCTTTCGAGGTCGATAGTGACATGACGGAGGGCCAGACGAACGATTTTTTGAGAGATATTTCGGAGCTGAGGAAGCGGCAGAAAACTGGGATTCTGAGCGAGAGGAAGAGGAAAGATCGGGAGGAAGGTGGAGGAGAGGACGGGGAACGTGCGGGAGGGGAGGAAGAGATGAGTGGAGATGGCCACTCGAGTGGGGTAGATAAAGATAAGGATTTGAAGAGGATGAAAGCAAATTTTGACGAGTTGTGCGATGAGGATAAGATTCTGGTGTTCTTTAAGAAGTTGCTGAATGAGTGGAAACAGGAGCTGGATGAGATGCCTGATGCGGAGAAGAGAACGGCTAAAGGGAAGTCCATGGTTGCGACGTTTAAACAGTGTGCTCGTTATTTGAATCCTTTATTCAAGTTTTGCAGGAAAAAGGTGAGTGACTATAGACTTTTCTGCTTGGAATTATTGACTTACCAGTTTGGCTTTCGTTTTTATTGATATTTTGATTGATGAAGAAACTATCAAGATTGAGTTGCTCTTTTTTCAAATTAATCTTTATTTGCTAATTGCTGCTTCATTTGAGTTGGTATAGGAGGAAAGATGTGAAGAGAAATGTTTCTTCTAATTGCATATTGGTTAGGAGGCATTTTCCTTAGTTTCAGATGAAGCTGATCAGGTGATTAGATAAGCGAACGAGTGGGAATCACTGAAGTGAGAGTTAAAATTCAAGTCACAGTGCACGACAACACACTAAATCAGCAAGACGGTCATATGTTTCAAACAATATGGTTGGGAAGAGGCAGGTCCTGGGACATAGGATAATTAACAACTGCAGATGTGAACTAAGTAGCTCTAGGAGTGTGGAAATGGTGTATAATTTTGCCACAAGTAGAATGCTTGACCTGATTTTGTTCATTCATAGGCTAAGAAAGGAACTTCATAGTTTAGTTCCTATCTGAAAATGAATTCTTATAAAACCTTTAGCTTTAGTCAGAGAATGCAGTGATTGATTTGCATTAATCCCTTAAGGTTGCACAACTAAAAATTTGTTTTTCTTAAATTGTTATTCTATTACGTGATCCATTTTACTTATTCCATTGAGATCAGTGATGGTATGGTCAATTAATATTACAGCCATTTAATCTTTAAGCTCTTTTTTATGTTTTTTTTTTTTTTTTTTTTTTGTTTGGTTTGTTCCTGCTCCTCTCTTTTTTGAGGATGTTCCTCGTGCACTAGCATGTCTCATGAAACTTTGTATTTGTAACCATGTGAGTTTTGACCTTTATATGTTGTCTAGACAAGAATCCATCCATAAGCTTGTCCCATATTTGCCTTCATATGATCAATGAATTCATATTCCTGGAATATGGAAGCAAATGATTTGGTTTTCTCTGAAGCAAGACTAGTTGGAAGCTGAAGGCATGCTCGTGCTTAGTAAATGATTTTAACAGCAACTGCTGTTCCTAGAACTGTCAGTTGGTAGATGCTTGATGTATTTTACATGTTACTTTCAGTTCTTATTATATATATTCCTGCCTGAGAACAAAATTACTTAAGACATCGTTTTACCTCTCAAAGATGACGGTGATGAGGTGTATTATTCTTTTCTCATGTTCATGCTAAGAATCTTGGACTCTGGAACTGTGGACTTCTATAATTTCTTGGGATGGAAGGGTAGCAAAGCCCTCAGTTAATAAAGCATTTGTTCATTCCCCCCACTTCATCACAAGTACTATCACTTGATTCTGCAAACATGGCGTGTGTAATTCATGATATGTTGTGCCTATTGCAGGTTCTTCCAGATGATATTCGCCAGGCATTGCTAGTGGTGGTTGAATGTTGCATGAAGCGTGACTACCTAGCTGCAATGGATCACTATATTAAACTGGCTATTGGCAATGCACCTTGGCCAATTGGTGTCACTATGGTTGGTATCCACGAACGTTCAGCTCGTGAGAAGATCTATACGAATAGTGTCGCCCATATCATGAATGATGAGACAACTCGAAAATACTTGCAATCGGTCAAGAGACTCATGACATTTTGCCAGCGACGATATCCAACAGCTCCGTCGAAAGCAGTTGAATTCAACAGTTTAGCAAATGGTAGCGACTTGCAGTCCCTGCTGGCCGAGGAGAGGTTTTCTGGAGGTAGTCAGCCCTCAGAGGAGAGGCTTAGGCTAATGCCTGCTCCAAGAGATAGCTAGTTGTCACTTACGTGGTTCCCTTGGACTCGACATTTGTATTTGTTATCTTTTGGTTAGTGACAAGTAATTGTGCTAAAACAGAATTTACAGATCCTTCAGAGCCTTTCTCATTTTTTACTGTGGAAGTGCTGAATTGTAACTATTTTAGTTTTTCCTTAAATTGGATCAGCTAGCTATCAAAATCAAACCTCTGATTGGTCCAGCGCAACATCATCTTATCCAAAAAATCCAAAAACAAAACACCACCACCCAGCAAAACTCATCCTCTTCCAATCGCTAGAAATCCAGTCTCTCCCTATATTCTCACACCAAAAGCCTCAGGAAAACAAATATCCAACCATTTCCTCTGTTCTCGAGTAGCACCGACGTCCAGGAAAAAGGAAAATGGCAACCCAGTCAGGGCTCTTCACTCCCACAATCACCACCCGGAAATCCACCCTGGTTCCGTGGAAGAAATCCTCAACCTCTCTGCTGCCAGCCACCAAAACCGTCTCCTTCTCCCGGAGAACCATCAGGGCGGAGGCCGCAGCTGAAGCCGAGGCGGCACCGGCCAAGGAGGCTCCGAGAGGATTCACTCCGCCGCAGCTGGACCCCAACACCCCCTCCCCCATCTTCGCCGGAAGCACGGGAGGTCTGCTGAGAAAAGCTCAGGTGGAAGAGTTCTACGTGATCACGTGGGAATCCCCAAAAGAACAGATCTTTGAGATGCCAACCGGCGGCGCTGCCATCATGCGGGAGGGCCCGAACTTGCTGAAACTGGCCCGGAAAGAGCAGTGCCTGGCGCTGGGGACCAGACTGAGATCCAAGTACAAGATCAACTACCAGTTCTACAGGGTGTTCCCGAATGGTGAAGTTCAGTATCTGCACCCTAAGGATGGGGTTTACCCGGAGAAGGTTAACGCTGGTCGGACCGGAGTTGGACAGAACATGAGATCGATCGGAAAGAATGTAAGCCCCATTGAGGTTAAGTTCACTGGGAAACAAGTTTATGAGGTGTAAGCTGTAACTGGAAGAGACTTGAAAGTATGATTATATGTGATTATTTTACGTAGATGCTGTGTAATTTATTTGGTTATTTGCTGTTGTGCTTGCGTTCTTGTTATTGAATCTTCTCAACTTTTATCATTCCCTGGTTCTAGGAAGTCTTGATCTTCCTGTCATCTTCTGATCAATCAGTTTATATTCGATAGGTAATGATCTCTGGCGGGGAATTGAGTAAAATTCAACCAGTTCACGGTATCATTTTCTCAACAGAATGCAAATCAATGAACCCTCAAAAGAAATTTCTGGCTTCCCTGCCAAAAGCGTTTATTAGAATTGGACAACTTATAATAAAAAGGGAAAATATAAGATTACATGAATTAAGGATTCGGATTAGGCACAGACACTATAACAGTATGTTATAATGGTCAGAGTCCTAATAAAAACAACCTTCAAGGGAATTCTCCTCACAAAACATCATCAACAAACATGTGATTTTTAATTCCTCCTTATCTTTATTGCCTGTTTATGTCATGTATCCATTTCGAATTCCTGTCACCCTGATAGATAACATACCTAAGACCTTAATCAAGTTTTGGTGTTATGGAATAAAAGAAAAAATATATATCCATTGGAAAAACAAGTTTCATCTTACATTGCCAAAGGGTTTTGGAGGATTAGGCATTCGGGATGCATGCATCTTTAATCAAATTTTGTTGGCTAAGACATTTTGGAGGATTTTTGTTGAGAAACTTGTTAGTGACATGTCCAATTAGCCAAATATGGACGCCAACAGTCTATCCGGCAATCCAAGCCTCCTTCAAATGTAACTACTATTTGGGGAAGTTTGCTTTACAGAAGAGAGTATCACAAACCGACGATTCAATATGTGAATAATAATGGAAATGACAAAGGCACCATCATTTGGACAAGCACTTTTGAAACCAAAAAAAAAAAATTTATGTTTTAACCCGAAGGGAGATTTGGGAGTGAAGTGGTCTAGGATCCTCTCCTACCCATATTTGCCGGTTCATGAACAAAATCTAGGCCATGGACATCCCTCATAAATTTAAAATTTTTTCATGGAAAGGCATGTATGATACACTTCCCACTGCAGCTAATTGGCAATAAGAGGTGGCATATTGACCCGGTGTGAACTCAATGTAAGGCCACAGATGAGACGCAACACCATTGTCCTAGTCCAATGGCAGCATGGTAAGCCACTCCTAATATCCCTCTCATTTAGTAGGCGTGTCTTTTATTGGCTAATTGACTACGATTTCCCAACAATAGCATTACCGGCAACAAGACATGTTTGATTTGCTTATAACTTCATTATGGTACATCTTGACCAACCAAAATGATAGTAGTCTTTAATGGAAGCATTGTAATGTTGAACGGATCATTCAATCATGAAATGACCTTAGGCAAAAAAATTCTATCAGCTCATTCTTATTGGTGCTTCCATAGTCACCTTTTCCACTTTTCATAAAAACAATTATGCTTCTCTTCGGGATCTAAAACCCCTTTTCCTTGATGGCAGAGCTGATTGCTCTTTTTTATGCTCTTCATTTTACCTTATACTAATCATTTGCCATGTCCTAACATTTTTACTGATTAAGTTCAAGCTTTCAAGGTCATCAAGGAAGAAGAAGAATCAAGCAGAGAGGTTAGGTACATTTGTGGCAAACATTTGCGACATTATATCTCCAGTACCACGAATCATAATCATAATAGTTTCCTGCAACAAAGTCCAAGTCGCTCACAATATAGCTACTTCTCCTATAGACTAGTTATTGTTTTCCTCCATGATTGTTTATGATTATATATATAAAACAAAACATGTGGTTTTCTATTTTACATAATTAAGCTTCATTTCACTTTAGAATTACTATTGTTCTCCATTTATTAAGACTAATTATAAATTTAACGCCAATCACTAATCTCGAAATTAAACATGGGTCACTAAACATCATTAGATCAAATTTTTAAGGGATAATTACAATTTGGCCCCTGAAATTTAGTTTAAATTACACTTTACCCGTTCTATTTCAGAAATATATACTTTGCCCCTATCTTTTTAATACAGTTCAACAACAACTTCTAAAATTTTAATTTAGACTGTGTGATACTCATCTTCAAATAATTTTAATCTGTATGATATTTTTTTACAATTAATTGACATCTATAAAATACTAATTTCTATTTATAGAAAAAAAAATTAATAATTTAAAATGTCTATTAATTTTTTTAAAAAATACCATAAAGACTGAAATGATTGGAAAATGGCTACTATAATATTAAAATTAAAATTTCAGAAATTGCTGTCGGACTACATTAAAAAGATATGGGTAAAGTATATATTTCTAAAATAGTAGGGGCAAATTGTAATTTCATTTCAATCTTAGGGGATAAATTGGAATTAACCCAATGTTTTAAGGAGTCTTTCGCTCATAGTGCTAATCAACAAGCAATACATTTATGCTCAAGTGCCCATGTACCAAAGAAAATGGGGCCGTGTACGTGGCAATCAAAACAATTTAGGCCCACGGCAGAATTTGTTAAAGTGCCCAGCCCACAGGCCTGCGACCTAGCCCGATTCTGAAATACGTAGAATTTGGAACCCGCTGGACATGTCTCCTAACCTTGAGAGTCGAGACAATTGCGCTGGGATCCTGTGACTTCAGGTTGCTATTTTCTCGACTCTGAAGCTGCTTCCCCGCTGGACATGTCTAGCGTCGGCTCCTCTCAGCAACCACCATCCTACCGCCCTTACCGTCATCTTAAAACCCTAAGGGCCCATCAACAGGCCGTCTCCTGCGTCAAATTTTCCAACGATGGGACCTTATTGGCCTCCGCTTCCCTTGACAAAACAGCAATCCTCTGGTCGGCGTCCAACTTCTCCCTCGTTCACCGCCTTGTCGGTCACTCCGAGGGCGTATCGGACCTTGCCTGGTCCTCCGACTCCCACTACATCTGTTCCGCATCTGACGATCGCTCCCTTCGCATTTGGGAATCACGTGCTCCTTTCGACTGCCTCAAGGTCCTCAAAGGCCACTCCAATTACGTATTCTGCGTCAATTTCAATCCCCAATCCAATCTCATCGTGTCCGGCTCCTTCGACGAGACAATCCGGATTTGGGAGGTGAAGACTGGTAAATGCTTGAGGACAATTAGGGCTCATTCACTGCCGATCACCTCTGTTCATTTCAACAGGGATGGGTCGCTGATCGTGTCTGGCAGTCACGACGGCACCTGTAAGATTTGGGACGCCAACGAGGGGGCTTGCTTGAAGACGTTGATTGATGATAAAGATCCCGCCGTATCCTTCACCAAATTCTCTCCCAACGGCAAGTTTATTCTTGTTGGGACATTAGACAGCACTCTTGTAAGTCCCTATCTTTACGAGCTTTTGATGATCATTGACACATGTCTTATTGTTCTGTTTTGTTTGCTAGCTGCTTGCTATGGAGTGGTCTGTTTCAACTAGTAAAACTGAATAACTTGGTATTAGAATGGCAATAATATAATTTGAAGTTGTGAAATTTTATGCAATTGAAGCGTGGATAGGGCAATGCGATCTACCTCTTAGCATATCCAAGCACGATAGCAGTTGTTTGATTGAAATACTTCTTTGGAGGAATTTTAAATAATTGATCGGTTTTGCCAAAATGCTAGTTCATTTAGTCACATTGCAGGGGAGCATTCAGTGATTATGTAATAGACAAGTCAAGTGTATTTGCGTTAAGGAGGACATGTGCATTACAATAGGAGGCTAAGTAGAATGGATTCTTTCTGGGGAAGTCCAAACTATTAGAGTGTTGAATGGAGTAGGACATGCGACTTTTGGTATTTAAATTTATAGTTTTGACAGTTTCTCTGGCTTTCTTTTGTCTCTATTTGCTTGTACAGAAGCTTTGGAATTACTCGGCAGGAAAGTATTTGAAAATGTATCAGGGTCACACAAATAAAGCATATTGTATAATGCCGACGTTTGCAGTCACCGGTGGGAAATATATAGTTAGTGGTTCGGAAGACAATTGCATTTATATATGGGATCTGCAATCCAAAGCCTTGCTTCAGAAACTTGAAGGCCATTCTGATGTTGTGATTTCTGTGAGCTGCCATCCAAGGGAGAATAAGCTTGCATCAGCAGGACTTGATGGAGATAGAACAATCAGAATTTGGACTCAAGACTAATGTTTTGGTGCGATAATACATCTCTGTCACTCTTCAACATGTATAATCACATTTCATTGCACTGAAACCATTTATTACTCCATTCTCTGTGTATTCTTGTAAGACACAGAGACAAGGTATCAAACTTGAGGTACGCCTGTGTTTCCAATGTAGGACTGATTTCATATAGTGATTGCAGAAGCACATTTCTCGGTGCCCCTTCAGTTTAGATGCGCTTTTGCTAGTATCATGCCTAATTTGCAGACTTTGTTATTCTTTTGCTAGCTGTCTGAATGAGTGTTACCCTGTCTTTGTGGTATTGTTATGAGCTCAATGATGTGTTATTAGAAAGGGTCGACACAGAGGTCGGAGGTTTTTTGAAGTTAGACAGTTTAGGCCAGCCAATTGATCTAGTTTTTCCCTTTCCATAATCAAGATCAAACAGAGCCCAAATTTGAAATAGGCAAGGAGCTGTGGATTGGGAGCTTTCTAATTTAAAGGTGAAGGATGTGACTGGAGTAAATTCTGTGTGGGATGGTCCGGCAGTTGCTTCCGAAGGCAATTTGTCAGGATATTTTGAGCTTGTGGATAGCTTTTTCCTGACAACTAGATGATAGTATAGTTTGGAATGGTGAAATCGGCGTATCATCTTTTAGTGCCAAGACTCGTGCAGTGAATGGTGTATGAGATCGTGTTAAATGGGTTTGGACTTTGGAGGGTTCGGTCCTTTGAGAAGATTAAGCATTTCTTATGGTTTCTAGCTATGAACAAATCGAGTACTCGTTCTGCCTTAACAAACGTGGAATTCTAATTGTCCAGTTTGTGAGACTGATGAGGAAAATTTTAACAATATTTTTAGGCGATGTGATTTGGCGGCTGAGTTTGGGCAGAAGTAGTTCAAAGTACGAAGCCAGGCTCCTTGGGATGATTGGTTGTACAACAACGGGAACTCGTCGTCAGGAGTAGAGGGAGGCTGTTGCTCAATTGTGTTTGATAATCAACGGGCTAGTGCTTAGGAGCTGATTAGGAAAGTAAGGAAGGAAACTTGTGAAGTTACTGTGGTGCTAAAAGTAAGTCGGTGAAGCAGCTGGTCTTCCTGCAGTGAGACGCCCCACAAGGAGTTTTAAAACGAAACAAAGATGGGTCGCTTCAGCCGGACGGCATGGCAGCAGCAGGGGGCTTTGCTTCGAGATGGCTCTGACAGATGGGTAAATGGCTTCCCATGCTCGTTGGGTCGTGTATCGGTCATTCAGGCAGAACTTCTTGGTCTAAGAGAGGGGTTGCGACTGGTGGGGAGGCTTAATGTTTTTGGTACTAAGGTGGAGGTTGGTTCGGTAATGCTGGTGTAGTTACTGGCAAAAAATGGTTGTGATCGTCCGTTTTATAATTTGTTGGAAGATTATTGAGTGATGATGGGACAACGAGAAATGGCCAAACTTCGTCATATTCTCATAGAAGGAAATGCTTGTGCAGATATGATGGCCAGTTTGGGACATTCGATTCAGGAGATGGTTTGTTTGTTTATGTCCCCACTTCTGGTCTGGGATAGCTCACTTGCCATAAGCAGATAGTCAAAGACTCAAAGGTCTTGTTTATTTGTGGCTTGTCTTTTTTATTTTTATTTTTTTTAATGGGAAAATTAGAAACCCCCCCCCCCCCCCCCCCCCCCCGAGGTATAACGAAACCTACACTTGTGTCCTCCCCATTTCAAATACCCATAGTTACCCCCTCGGAAGTTAATTCCGTCATTTACCGTTAGCAAACAAAAGGAAAAATAGCTGACTTTGCCCTTCTAGCTTTCTTCCTTACAAACTATGCCCCCCAACTAATCAAACCAATTAGTTTGGAAAAAAAAAAAAAACATCAAACCACTAAAACCTCAGAAAAATCAAACAACATTCGGAATACACCAACAATCAAATCGTCTCGGCCTCTTATTTTTCCCGCTTCTCTTCTCCACCCTCATCTTTGCCGCATTCATACCCATTTCTGGCTCGACCCTCATCTTGCTTCTTCTTTTTCTCGCTTCTCTTCTCCACCCTAATTGTGTGCCGCCAATAGTCGTCCCAGAGAACGACGCTGTGTCGGCTATTTACAGCAAGATCGAGGCAGCGAAGGTGATGGTGCAGTGAGATTGAGGCGGCATTGGTGATTCACAACGAGATCGAGACGGCATCAGCGATTGAGTACGGCGGTGCGCGATAGTACAGGCTGGATTTGCTCGTTGGTGTTGGGCTCCACCTTAGATCTGGTTGGTGTCGAAGCCTACGGAAGTGCAGAGATGAGAGCGAGATTGATTGAAAGCCACACCTCCGTCAGCGAGCAAGCTGTGAGAGAATAGGGACGATGAAGAGGAACAAAAACGACGCTGATTGAGACGCAGCGGTTGATGCGATGCAATTGAGAAAGACTAGAAAGATGTGGCCTTCAATCAGTCTCGCTCTTGTCGCTCCTCAATTCCAACAGATCTGGTATGGGGAATCACTTGGGATCCCGTCACCAACGGTCAGACAGGAGACATCGAGACACGTTTCTTCAGTTTCTTCAATGATTTCTTTGTTTTCTTCGATTTCTTTTCAAAAGCCATGAAATCGAAATGAGCTAGAATTTATGTTTGAATTTTATTTTCTAAATCGACCCTGCAGAGTAAACTTGCAACCTGCAATCAGAAATAGAAATAGGAGGCGACCCAAATTGTGGAACTCGTGGCAGGTCTAGCGGAAGACCCATGTGTGGCTGCGTTGGATTGTGGGTCGACTGACGAGAGTTTGGGTCGGCAGTGATTTTGTTTGATTTTATGTTATTCCATCTGATTTCGTTTGATTTTTAGGATGCTATCAAGGTCCTGAAGCAAATCCGAGCTCCAGATTGAATGGCCACGATCATGACCGGCGCTGAAGATAATAAGAAGAAGAAGAGGGGAAGAGACAGTTTTCTTGTGTTTGGTGGGCAATGAAGTTTGGGGGGCAGAATTATTGAAATAATAAGGCTAGGGGATAAAACATGTGTTTGTCTTTTTTGTTTTAACAGGTAATTGACGAAGTTGACGTTAGAGGGGGTAAGTTTAGATATGTTAACCTTTTAGGGGGTAAGTGTAGGTATTTGAAACAGCAATGACAAAACTATAAGCATCACCAAACCTCAGGAAGGTTTTTTGTAACTTTACCTTCTTTTATTTTTCTATCTCTTTTGTACCAAAACAAAAATTCCATTTCTAGATTTTCAAAGTGTGACCTGTCAAGAAAAATTTTCTTTGTTTACGGTCCATGATGTAGATGGTCAAGCATTCAATTTTTAATGACACCTTATTGAACTTCAGTAGATGATAAACTAGTCTCAATATTTATGACTAACTGACTAATAAATTTCATTAGCTTAGACCTCTCAAAACCATGAGTGTATGTAGTCATTTTAATACAATTCCACTTACCAGGAGACCTACATGTTTTTTAGACTTGCTAGCCATGTAGTCTAACACAATTCCTAGTCTTACTGCCAAGCAAAATTTTCATCTAGAGACAAAAGTGCTTTAACATTGAGTTTAGGGTTAAGTTGACAAAAATGCAAATTTTTTGGGGGCAGTGGAAATAAGTACTATAACAGTACTACTATAGATTAGAGACAATTTATGGGCCTAAAGTGTACCAATCAAAGAAAATAGCATTGCATGATAAAGGATAATTGTAAAGTAACAGACAATGGAAGTGACAATGTGATATGGACTATTGAAAGTGTAATATAAATGCTGAAATTATAACTTGAATGATCTAGATTGCCTTGTCATGTCCATCATCCGCTAGGTAATCAAAACTCCATGATAAATGTTTGACTTGGAAGGCAAAACCTAGAAGAATTGCAATCTAGCCCGGTGAATAGGGTCACTTGCATTCATGGGTTGTTTTTAAGGGTTTTCAATTATTCTTTCAATTTAATTATTGGCTTCTGCTCCTCATCACCAGTAACAGGGAAGTTAGATCATCACATACCATGATTGTGTTTGATAATCATATTCCATATAAAGGCAGTTAACATACTCATATTGCATAATGTTTATCTTATCCTACATAACATTAAACGATATATTATGGCTCTCAAAATCTTGAACCTAGATTCAATAGAGATCCTTAGTTGAATGATTTGTCTTCTCATGTCTTGCCAACCTTGCCAATAGGCCTGATTTTTCCTGGATATGACAATCAAAATAATGGATTGAAAAAAGATTCAACTAGTTGCTTGATTTACAGCCATCATGAAGCTTTTCCCTATCTCTTTTGGGGCATGTCTTTGCTTGTAAGGCTTAATCTTATCCTCATAGTAAAGTCCGAAAATGACCCAAAAAATTACTTAATTTAACTATTTGCTTGATTTACAATCATCGTTGCAGTATAATGCTATATAATGTATAACTAAGATGAGTTGACACAACAACAAATTTTGGACAAATTATTGAGTGATGAGCACAAAACAGAGAAAAAGAGCAAAATTTGAGCCATAATTGACCCAAAATAGTGAAGTATTATCCCTCACTCTTGAGAATGATTGAGTGTGAAAAGTATGACTATTAAGAGTAGTCAACATAATTAAGGATGATAAAAAAAATGATGGGTTTCGGGAGCCAAACAGCGCAGCGGAATTTAACCGAAACCCTCCAGGATCCAAGTAAAACAGGGTAAACCGGGTGTTTAAAAATTTTCATACCTAATTTTCGGTTGAGATCTCTCACTCAACCGTAGAGTCGAATCACAAAACCTGAACAGTTGACGTGTTCAGGCTCTCTATGGTATCCACACGAGCCTCTCGGGATCACCACGCTTCCACCATGTCCCGGTAGATGCGTTTCTCTTGCGCTGGCAGTGCTAGCTTGCGTTCTCCAAGGAATTGCAAGAGAAGAGTGTGGCTGTCCTTTTTGGAGGCTAGGGCAAGGAGACCTGCGAATTTCTCACTTAAAAGTTGTATTTATAGTGAGACTCAACTTCCAGGCCTAATGGGTTTCAAAGCCCTAATCCAATTAGGATTTAATTTCGGGCTTAATAATGGCTCAACTCTTGGGCCCATTATTAATACGAAATTAAAGTGAAACCATAACCCAAATAATTAGCCCATGCACTCTAATGATCCAAATAGCTCTATGTGTGCGACCCAATAGGCTCTTACCATGTTGGCAATGATCATAAATCACATTTATGATCATAAGCAATGAGCGGTGTCTAGCAACACATCATTGCTACCCAAGTGACAAGATTGTCGGTGAATCGACTAAACCTTTATGATCATCACCGATATATGCCATTGTCCCTTTGTCCAAGATATCAAGACTAAGCACGAGACATGGAATGTGTCACTCTCGTATAGCCCAATCTTTGGTTTCTTGATTACCGAGTAGACCAACTTAAACTGATGACATTGATATCGTATATCAACTCATCCGAGCATGGCCATGCATTTTCTAAGTCTCACTCTATCAAGGGGCCCGAAGATATCACTCCCGTTACATAGGAGGGACAAATCCCATCTTGATCATACAAATCCCTCCGCATGATATGTGACATACCCAATGACCTCCTTCAAGTTCACTCAGTTACGAGCAACAAAGGAAAGTATCAAAGTATGTGACTCACATGTAGGGAACCTTGATGATCTTAGGTCGAAGGACTACATATACCACGATCACTATGAGAATCACTTATGACACTCATATAACGATCCATGTAGTGTTCTCATGGTGGGTCGGTCCAGTACACAAGTTCTCCAACTTGTACCCATATGTAGACTACATATCTCATATTAGTCTCCACATATGCTAGTCGTTATGTATTATTGCAACCCGCTCCACAATAATACTAGACCAAGGATGTTTAAGAATATCATTATTCTAAGGTTACGATTATATTTGTTAAGTTACGCAGAAACAAAACAACAAACATAATTGTTGGATTAATGCCTCAATAAAATATCATAACTCAATGTGAAAAAATACAATAATCTCATGATTGGCTTTTTGGGCACAACACTAACAAAAAAAACTTCTAGTTTCTTTGCTTACGGTTAAACACCTTCCAATAGCCAGTAACAGGGATGTTGCACCAAGGATCATATTTTTTACACACATAATATACTAAAAATATGCAAACTAAAATAGTAAATATAAAAAAAAAACACTAGTAAGCCAAAGCGCTAGAAAATCAATAGCATATTTCTCAATCTTTTAGTTGATCTACCCCTATCAATGAGATTGACAAGGTGCAGTGCATGTATGATCAAAATGAATGGTTCCACTATCTTTTCACAAAGCTTTGGAATCCCTTTATTTAAGTCAGAAGCATTGTAATTTTTTTTTTGTCTCAATCTATCTATACATTTCGAGATTAGCTATAGATACATCAAAGAAATGTAATATTTTAATCTATGATGACTAAAATTTATAGCCTTTCTCGTTTGGTTAAAATTGCATGAAGATTAGGATTATATATGTTGTATAAAGATGCAGAGTCTTGTTCATGTGAAAACATGCACATTTTGTGGTCGATGTTGTAGCATTGATCACATAAAATATACCACCAAAATGATCAATGCACTTGCTACATGCAATGCACGAGACTTCTTCTCTTTGTCTTTTCATTTTTTGACCCTTTTTCCCTATATGTTTCCTTTTCTATACATATCTATGAAACTTTTTAAAGTCTTGTAAATTACCTTTTTTCTTATTTAGTTTTTTATTTTTGTTCCATATCTCTAATCATATGTTGATTGTCTATAAGAATTGAAAAATTTGTTGGTCATTATACTGATGCAACATGAGTAAGAAAGCTAGTATATAGTTTCTATGATTTTGTCAACTGAAAGTGTACTTGGACCTCTTTAAAGAATCAATGTCAGCCTCTGTTTTGGTTTTTAAACAAGCACATTCTAATTTTGCTCTATGCAACATAAAAACATCAACTCTATAACAAAATGAAACAGTTTTTGTGTAATCCATGCGTTTAATTTAACTGTAACCCTTAGCAACTAATCTCGACTTGTGCCTTTCAATTATGTCATCTAATTTATATTTGATCTTATATACCCATTTAGAGCCCATAGGCTTCTTTTTTTAGGTAAAAATACAAGAGTCCAAGTCTTATTATTTTCAAGTGCCATCACTTCATTTTTTATGGCCTCTTGCTAAACTAAACTCTTGGTAGCTTGATTGGAACTTTAATGTTCAACATGAAAGGATATTTTTGCATGGAAGACTTCATGACAAGGGTGTAAGTATGTCATAGGAGAGATAAAATATATAGGACAAGACTTACCAAATGGCTGCGATGAGAATAAATCTCTTACATAAGCCAATACTCAAACTTTGCTTAACCATGTGATATAGTGATTTATCACACTAATTGGACTAAGACTCAATCTGCATAGTATAAATGGGTTAGTTTACCATATTATTTGTTATAGAATTTTTTAGATTATTCAAATCATGTATGTATAGATAAAGATAATTTAATTATGTAAAACAAGGACAGTTATTTAAAATAAATAAAAAACATATTGTAGAAAAAAAGTGAAATAACATTTCTTGTTTCTTGTTTTTGTTTTTAAGGTAAATCTTCTATGTAAGTCTAGTATTTGTCCTTCCTTTAATTCCTATGTATATTTATATTATAATACTATTTATAGCATAAAACAGGTGTCACATCAAATCCCATTTTTTGCAAAATTTGAGATTTGTATAAATTATATGAAACCTAAGTACAAATAAGATAACAAATGTGTTACTGATAATCAATTATATGTATGAGTTTAACAAATCATAAAAGAACAAATATGAATGCATCAAATTTCATTTTCCATCAAAATTAAAGATATATACAAATTTGATAAAATATATGTATAAAGAGAGTGAGAGATATGTACAAATCATATATGACATATGTACAAACAATATCATAAAATTATTATTAATATATTCAATTGTATATACGAGTTCAACATTTATATGAAAAAAAACACAGGTGTAAAATGCATCAAATATAATTTCCTGCAAAATTAAAGATATGTACAGAATCAAAATGACAAATATGTATTAATTCAAATGTACATGTAGATGAAAGATATGTATAAATATTATAAATAATTCTCTTTATGTATTGTACATGTTATACTTCAGTATTAAAAGTGTTCTTACATTACTTTGATATGCATATAATTTTTTAATTACATATTATTTTCACTTGTGCAAGATATGCATACCTAAAAGAATATTATGAATTCATTGGAAAAATATATATATATAATGAACGGCAAAAGAGAGGTTTGACTGAAATTTTGTTTTTTTTGTTTTGTTTTTTTAATTTTTGGGCTAAACCTTAAGCAAATAACCAAAGAATACAACCAAGGTTGTCAAAATCTCGATTTAAATCTCAGAATAGTATAATTTTACAATTTGAAATAGGGCAATTAGTTCAATTAGATTTTACAATTATCATTATGAAATCTTGATTTTGACAACATTGGCTGTAGTTGCCCACAATTGCCAACTCAGAATATGGTTTTTGCTAAGAAGACCAAGAAAAAAAAAAAATTCATCTACTGCTTGTGTCCTTGTCGCTATCCCCTTGCCAGCTTCTGATGCTTCATCTTCACCCTAGAATGAGAACGCCCATATAATTCTCACAGTGAACATGATGTTTTTACACCATCTATGAACATGCTTGCCTCATTGGCAAAGGACCTTGACAAAGACAATGTCTTGAGAGGTGGAGGAAGCGCAATAGGAGAAAAAACGTCTAAAAAAAGATATGTAGGTCAAGCTCAACGAATAAAAAAAAAAGATATGGTAAAAATTAGTAAACTTAACTGATGGCAAAATGACAATCATAGGAGTAGAGCACACCTAGAATCAGACATACCAAAATCATCTTTGCCTTACGAGATTATAGGAATGTGTAAAATAATCCAAAATGTCATTTGCTTGTATATGTTCTGTAATTGTAAGTATTATTTTTTTTCGTGTGTGTTTTAAGGTTTGAAGAAAAAGGAGGGAAATTGAAAATCAAGAATGGATACGAGTAAAAAAAGGACAGTCCCGCCCAAAATTGCCCTCGCAAAACTAGCCAATTCCCGTAGCAGTACGAGTACGAATACCAACTGGTCCAGTAATATTTTCAATTTTCGGATCTTAAAACTTCTCACGACTCTCCACTTCTATGTTCCGACCTCTCTTAAAAAACCCATCCCTACGGCTCCCTCTAAACCCTCGAAATTTCGAAACGCCATGGCTGTCACCTCGTAGCTTCGGACGCTCAACAACCAGACGCCTTTGGGCGACGACGAGTTAGGGTTTCTGGCCTCAATTGGACCGTTCAGTAAATTAAGTTCCAGTTCTTTCTTTTGATTACTTTTCTTCTCCTACTCCTTTCGAATTTCAGAGATTTTCTGAGGGATTTCAGAGGCGTTTTCCCCATTCTCGCCTTACGCTCGCTGCCCTTCTCACTGCTTGGATCTAAGAAATGTGTAATTTCTGCCTATGGTGGCAGATCAGGAAGAGCGCCAGTGGCGAGTTGTGGCTTACCTGACAGCGGACCGGTGTCAAGCTGTTCATAGATTTCTTGCTCACCGGTGCAGCTGTGAGACATCAAGTTTCATCCCATCGGTTCAGTGCAACGCACATTTTTGAACTACTTCATAAATCAGGTAGGCATCTGCACTTCGCTCTTCCTCTGTGAAGTCTCCATCTACCGCTATCCAACTTATATATTCATTGCAATTCCTTAAAATTGATTCGTCTACGTCTGGGTGCTCAGTTATTGGTGTTTGGAAACGCAAGAGACCAGAGTGTCTGTAAGGAAGCGCGTCTCTCGCACCTATGGGCAGGCCACGTATGATCCTGAGGGGTGATGGGCTTGAGAAGAATGAGATTAAGGTGGAAGCAGGCGAGAGGGATAAATGTGAGGATAAAGTGAAGCGAAAGCGAGGGAGACCGCCTAAAGTGCCGCAAATAGATGAGGCAGAGAAGGAGATGGTTAGTGTTAAGATCGAAGAGAATGATGATGCTGTTGAGTTGGTAAATGAGGGGAAGAAGCGAAAGCGTGGGAGGCCCCCTATACTGCGGCAAAGCAGTGGGTCTTGTGAGAAAGCCGATTGCATTGAAATCAGAGAGAATGGCCACTCTGGTGAGCTGGGAAACAGTGGGAAGAAGCCAAAGCGTGGGAGGCCTCGTATACTGCAGCAAAGCAGTGGGTCTCCTGAGAAAGGCAATTGCGCTGAAATCAGAGAGAATATTCACTCTGGTGAGTTGGGAAATGATGGGAAGAAGCCAAAGCGTGGGAGGCCTCGTATACTGCAGCAAAGCAGTGGGTCTCATAAGAATGCTGATAGCATCGAACTTGTAGAGAATGGTCACTCTGGTGCCTTAGGAACTGATGGTAAGAGGCCAAAGCGTGGGAGGCCTAGGAAAGTGCCGCAAAATGATGGGTTTCAGAAGAAAGCTACCACTGCAGAAGCAGGAGAGAATGAACACTCTAGGGGATTGGGAAATAAGAGGAAGAAAAAAAAGCGTGGCAGGCCACCGAAGGCTAAAGTGACTGGTTCCATTCATGACAAGGCCAGGAAGGGCATAACCCGTAAACGTGGAAGGCCATGCAAGGTGAATGGAAGTGATGGGTCTTACAAGAAGGACGAGAAGGAAAAAGTGGCTGGCTTAGGAGGGGCTGAAGGTTTGGTATCAAGGGGTGGTCCAGACAAGTTACCATCCAAAAATGTATGGGACGAGGATTTTGAGCCTGTGAAGAGCATCAAATCAAGTAATAAGGAGAAGAGCAACAATGGGCCCTTTGCAAGTCTGAAGCCTAAGGCTGCAGGTGGGCAGAAAAGATCTGATGTAAAGAGAGCATTGAGAGACAGGATAGTTGATTGGCTCCTGGCTGCTGGTTGGACCATTGAATATAGGCCTAGAAGTAAAAAAGAATACAATGATGCAGTGTATGTTAACCCTGAAGGAAAAACTCACTGGTCAGTCACCTTAGCTTACAGAAAACTTAAAAGTCAGTTTGAAGATGGCAATGGGAACTCTAATAGTGGTAAATCTGGGTTCACCTTTACTCCTATTCCAGAAGAAGAGCTGAGCATATTAACAAGAGTAGTTAGAAAAACAAGAATAGGGAAAAAGAAATCCAAGAAAAAAGGCAAGTATGAGGATGAGGATGTTGATGAAGAAGAAAAGAGAAAAAAGAAAAAGGGAAAGGGAAAGGAAAAACTGAAAAAGAAGAAGTCATATGAGGTTAGTAAAATGCCAGTACTGGGCAGGAAGCGCGAGCCACAGGAATCGCAAAACAGAAAGAGGTCTGCACTGTTGGTTCGGAAGTCAATAGGAGCAGAATCCAATGGTGATGGCTACATACTGTATGATGCAAAGCGCTCCTTGCTTTCCTGGATGATTGATTTGGGCACTGTGCCACTTGATGGGAAGGTCCAATATGTGAACCGGAGAATGTCACAAGTACTTCGTGAGGGTAAGGTAACAAAAAATGGAATTCAGTGTGACTGCTGTGGAGAGATATTTGCGATTTATGACTTTGAGACTCACACGGGAAGTGAGCTCAATCAACCATTTCAGAACATATGTCTAGCAACAGGAACATCCCTTTTGCAGTGCTTGCTTGACTCTTGGAACAAACAAGAGGAGTGCAAACTTAAGGGGTTTCATTTTGTAGAAACCTGTGCCAGTGATCAAAATGATGATACTTGTGGTATATGTGGAGATGGCGGTGACTTGATCTGCTGTGATAGCTGCCCATCAACATTTCACCAAAGCTGCTTGGGTATAAAAGTATGTACTCACTTCCTCCCCTATAGAAACTTATCTTCCTCCTTGTAGTGAGTGTAGTCGTTTGTTATATTGCTAGTTTGAAAATTCATGTAATGAGAAGCTACAACTTTGTTCTCATTGGTCTCAATAATCAGTTTCAGCATTTTACTTTTCTACATGTGCAAATGTGAGACAGAAAAAGATGTATGAATCAATCTGTTGACTCCTTGTTTGAATATTTAGAACACAAACTGGGCTGCAATGCTTGTTTATATTGGTGTTTAATTACTAGTAAACTTTTGGCTGTAATAAGAACCACAAAAAAGGAAATTGTTTTCTTTGTTTTTGTTTTCATAATTGTACATATGAGCAAGGACAAGGGTGACCGATTGTGTGAACCTTGGATTTTGTGGATGATACCACAAGCTTAACCATTAGGCTTAGACTACATTGTTGAATTTTCTCATTGATGAATTCTGATGTACTGGAGGTACTCCAATTTTTGTTTTTGTTGTACTGACTACATACAGCCTATCTGGGCATGTTTTGTTTTCATGGTTATTCTTTGCCCCGTCAAGTTCATTTATTTTTGTAAAATTATAGATCTTGCCATCTTGGTTGTTTCCCTTCCCAAAACTGGACATATAAGTTATGTGGTGAACAAAAACTAGCACACTGAAACTTTGGAGCATGGAATATTGGACAGGCTCAGTAATTGTGTTCTCAATCTTGTTGAAGTTGCTTCACTTTGTTGTATATATGGTAAACGTTTGCCTTAATGAGCCTATTTTGAACTTTCTGCAGAGTTTCTCTGCAGCAACTTATTATTTTTTTTTTTAGTGCTTGTCATCTGAATAATTCCCATCTATTTTTGTCTATTCTACAGATGTTCCCTTCTGGTGACTGGCACTGTATTTACTGTACGTGCAAATTTTGTGGTATGATTGGTGATTATACATGTCAGAGAAGAGCTGATGAGGATGCTACTCAGTCTGCACGGATTTCCTGCTGTTCATTATGTGGAGAAAATTGTGTTTTCTCTATCTCCAATAGTCTGATTTTTTTTTAATCAATCTGCCTACCCATAATCTTTTCTTTTGTTTTATCAGTATATGATTTTATCTGCTCCATTCTTAGTGGCTCTTTTAACGGGAAATAATTTCTTCATATATTGAAACGTCTGTTGTGCTTTTCAGATCATCAATCATGTGTTCAGATGGAGGATGCTGCCAGTTACACACCTGGTTCTCCGACTTTTTGTGGGAAGGAATGCCAAGAGGTACTGTATGTGTTAGCATTGATGCTAAATAACACACTGCAATTTATAAATGTGCAAATGTAGGTTATTGTATGACAACTTCATAATTACTGAAAAAGTCTAACTCTAGCTGCATGATTTTTGGAATATAGTTATCTCCCTCAATTCTCTTTTGGGGTGGTCAAGGAAAGTAGTGAAAAGATGAAGCATACCTTTTTTGTATTTTTGAACTTGGTCAAATATGTTGTTTGCCAGCTATTTGAGAGATTGAAGATTCTGGTTGGGGTTGAAAACAGATTACCAGAAGGATTTTCATGGACTCTGGCCCATAGGTTTGGTAACTGTTCATATGCATCACTTGGTGATGAAGCATCTCGAGAGGTTGTATGCAATTCCAAGCTGGCTGTTGCATTGTCTGTAATGGATGAGTGTTTCAGGCCCCTTGTTGACCACAGAAGCGGGACTAATTTGATTAATAATATAGTTTATAACTTTGGGTAAGTGGCCTTAAATTCTGATTGCATTATTTACTGTATTTTTTACAGAACCATCAGACATGTTGAGTTGCATTTAACGTCTGGAGAAGAAAAATATGTTATTTTGTGGTGCTCTTGATGCTAAGGGAAGAGTATTGGTTCAAGATCAATTCCTTTGAGTTTCCTGTTGGCTGTTATTCTGTATTCCCTGCTCAAATGTTACTTATGTTGAAACTTATGAGGGGAGAAGCTGTGAAGTTTCACAGTTAATAATGCTCCTTTGGATGCCTGAACAGTCAGCAACTCATACTTTATTGTTAGGGGATACAAATGCTTGTGCGATGTTGCGTAGAGGGATCTGGAGAGGGGCTGTACAAACTTGTTTACGGATAGCCCTATATTTGCAGTCTCAGAGTGGGTTGATGTTGATCTGAATGTTGACATCTACTCAAATTAGTTCTTGTAGGAATTTATATTTCCTAAAAGGAAGAAGCTCTCCCAAAATAATGTTATTGAATGCAGGAATTAAGGTTTTTGGCTTCAGATTCAGATAGACATGATTGCATTAACAGTAGTCTTCTCGTCTCATAGAAAGTGCAAAAAGATCTCACGTCTTCTCTTCAAGAATAACTGCTTAAAGTTTGTGATTTAGGTGAAGTTGGTGAGTTGACTGCGACCTAAGTGCCAGGAATTTGGCAGCTTTTCTTTGATTACAAAAATGTTTTTTTTTCCCATGTCACAGTGCTATGTTGATTGGATATTGGTATGCTACCCAGCTCAGACTGATAAATGCTGATTTTTTACAATTAAGAATGTTCTTATTATGCCCTTTCCTTTTTCTTTTGTTCTTTTTTCAGGTCAAACTTTAAAAGGCTTGACTACAGTGGTTTTCTCACTGCAATTCTAGAACGGGGCGATGAGATTATTGCTGCAGCTTCCATTAGGTATATCATGCTATGAGCTGATTAAATTTCCGTCCTTGGCTATTCAATTCCCTACTGCTTATATTCTTGCTCAAACTGGTGGGATATGTGGCACACCAATTTCTTTGTGGAGGTTAGATTACCATTTAATGCTAGGCTAATGGAGCCATGAGATTGAAACCAGAAATTGTTATACTCCCAGTTAGTTACTAGTGTATATTAGTGTCATAAGTTTTTATCAATCATCTAGTATGGTGCTGACTATTATACATATTATCCTCTTTGTTTTATCTTGGGAAATAGCTACCAGCAGGTCTCTTTGTAATTAACCTATGATGCCCACCATTTCTTGTGGTCAGGCAGGTTTCAAATCATAGTTTGTGCATGACGTTTCTCCTCTTTGTAGCCAAAGGATGGGCCTAGATAGGGCAGAGTGGGGTCTAGGGTAGACTTTGTGATAGAATTTCTCTTTACACTCTTGTAATGTAATCCTGTGTACAGAAGAAAATTAAAAAGCCTGGACAGATTTGCACTGCAGTCCCAACATAGTTTGCGCTGTTTCCATTTAATTCTTTTGAGATTGTTTTGTAACATAAGCTAGGAGTTATGTTCTTGATAATAATCTACTTTATTCACCATTTAGTTTGATACAGCTTAGGCTCAACTGACTTCATCATCAAATGTGTGATAAAAGACAAACAAAGAGAGGAAGAAGTAATGACAGCTTTTGTAGATTGCCTGCAATTGATCTATGATTGCAACTTTTTTTTACTTCTCTCAAAACATCAGCCCATTATTAGATTCTAATATATGTTAGTGTTTGCTTCTTGCGACATAGAATTCATGGAAACCAGTTTGCTGAGATGCCATTCATTGGAACTCGCTATACTTATAGGCGTCAGGGAATGTGCAGGAGGCTTCTATATGCAATCGAGTCGGTATGTTATCTGCTTACATCTGTTCAATGGCTGATGAGTTCCACCGTCTTGTGTTGATAATAAAGTAGATACAAAGTTAACTGAAATCTGAAATTCATTGTAACTATCTTCTGTATTGTTGAATCTGCTTCCTTTCAGCACCTTTTTATTTCGGTTATTTATAACGTACTGAAGATTTATCACTAGTGACTACAACCTAAATTACAGACAGGTTAAGAGAATAGCCTGTTGTTTCTGCCTTGGCAAGCCAGGGCATCTTTGAAGCCTTTCAGCAGAAAGAGATCTTCAAGTGGACTGAGCATTTGTTCCACTTTTATAATGTGAGCTCAACGTTGAACCACATTATCAAAGTTCATCACATGGGTTCAGTGCTGAACTCACATGGTAAATTTTTTTAACATGGATTCAATGTTGAACCTGTGTTATAGAAGTGGACTGGATGCTCTAGTCCACTATAGAGGAGCCCTGGCTGCATTTCGGCAACTTTATGTCATGTTAATTTGGTCTAAGCATCAAATAGTGTGTAGAGATTACAAAAATTATAGTAAGCATTTTATTATCAATTGACCTTCAGTTGTCTATAACGGTGTTTTATCTTGCTAACTGAGTTAAGGTCCTACTTTAAACATGTGTCTCTGATGGGACTATTATCTGCTTGAAAGACATGCTACTGTTTAGATAAACGTAATGCTGATCCAGCGACTTGAAGGCAGATGGATGGATCACTGGAACACTAAATAATATATGCACAGGGAAAATGAAGTAAACTTAATTATGAATTATTCATTAACTTGCTGTGGGTTTTACTATTTATTTTACTTATCTACCACAAGAGAAGGAGAGGAGTAGATGATTGATATCTCATCCTGTTATATTGTTTCATGTGTCCATTTTAAGTTGTCTGCTGAAACTGTGGGTTGCTCACTGGTGATGGTTCCACATGTAAAAATATGCTGATTCTTTACATAATTTGACAAAATTCATCAAAATTGCAGTGAGTTACTGATATGTTGGATTGCCTACCTACCTGGCATACGTACAAAGCAAACAAATAATGGTGTAAAACATAGCGCCTGGCACAGACAAGTGTTTTATTGATGGTGTACTGCATAGAAAAGTAGTTTTAAATCCTGTCACCAAAATATGTTTGATACTGAATTGAGCAACGCACCGCACATATTTTGCCCTAGACATAAAGAAAAATATAGTAATTCTTCTTTTTTGCTTGGATAAGTACAATTAAATAGAATTTCTATTTGCATTTCTCACATATGCCTGCTAGATCTTCATTTGCCTAATTTCTTGTTTCTATTGACTATTTTCAGGCTCTGAGCTCTCTTAATGTTGAGAATTTGATAATACCCGCAGTCTCTGAACTCAAGGAAACTTGGACTTCAGTCTTTGGTTTTAAACCACTTGATCAGCCAAGCAAACAGAAAATAAGATGCATGAACATGTTGGTCTTCCCTGGTGTGGATATGCTGCAGAAAACAATGTTAAAGGATCAGTGTATTCAGGAAAATATACTTCCTCCAAAAGGTACTAACCTATAGATCCATTCTGTTTGTGATGGGGTGGATCAAAGGTTTAATATAAGCATTATTGCAGGTATTGTCTCCAGTGAAACCATGAAATTTGAAGGTGATGAAGAGTTTGATAGGTCTCACAACAGGGGGCCTGCTTTGTTTGATTTGAACATGCCAGATGAGGGCGCACCACCCTATGCTGATAACGGCATCAGTGGAACTTCTGCTGTTGATTCTGGTTCCCAGCTTCCAGGTGACTCTTTGAACAGTACATCTGGTGTAACTGCAGGGACTATCAATCAGTCAGAAACTGCTGCTTTTGTTGGCTCAGATCTTACAGGCACTAGTGAAAGGGCTGTATCATCATCACATGGATCTGATGCTGCAGTTCGAATGCCTGGAGATGCAAAAGATAGCGAGCAGGATGATCCTCAAAAGGCACAAGCTCTTGAATTTGGCAGCCATGTGGATAAAAACATGCCTGATCCACTACGAATGGGTAATAACCTTGGTACGTCCAGTGGGGTAGCATGCTAAATTTCCTGAAATTGATAACTCGAGTGTTGGATGAAGAGAATCTGGTCGTCCGAGCAATTGTATGTCTAGGTATGGAATCTCCATTGACTGTGTACCCGGAGGCAGTAATTTTGTCTAACCAAGCAAGATGAGGACTGGACTTGTGCATTACCATGTAGAGGTGGTTTATTTCCTGTTATATGGCGGGCATGTGATGCGGAGAGATGGTAGATGACGCCGCTAGAACTTTTGACTGACAAAATTTTGTTGATAGGAAATAGGTTATTGTAAATACTTCAGGGAATTTCGGAGGCGGGTCCGGCTTTATAGTATTGGAGCGGTCATTGGGAGCTCATTTTGAAGTTGGGGGGGTAGCAAAATGTACTATAAATACAAGGGCAATTTGTAAGAATGAGGATGCTGTTATTCTTGGGCCAAGCTGATGAAGTGTAAGATTGTATATTTCAGACCCTTCAGTGCTATTGGGCTTCCCCACTGAAAGTCCAGTGATGATGATATTACTTGCTCAAGCTCCTGCGCTCTTCTCTCACTACCTCTCCCTTCTTTCGTTGTTGTTTGTTCATACAAGGGCTGCATTTTCGTGATACTTTTGAATTTCTTTTACAAATATTACGAATGTTGCACCATATAATTAAAAGAACATGTATGATGATGAATAGTGATATATTTTGGATAGAAAAAGAGTTAAAAAATGATAAACGGAAACGGGGAAAGTATGTGAGGTATGGATGGGATGATAAATTTGGGATTGACGAAGCATGTTGAGCGATATTTAAATAAGTAATGTCGCACCATACACACCGTATGCACTTTGTAACAAAACCCCAGCCCACAATTGTCTTGTCTTGTGCATTTTGAGAAATACACCTGGCACCAGTATTATACATTAAAAAAATTTTGCAGGCGAGCACACCTTGAGAATGGTATCCAAATCCATTTCATTTGGGTGAATCTCCTCTCTTCGTTGGCTATTTCCGGTTGTCATTTTTCTGTCTCCTAATTAGGCCAAGAGAAAAACAACAGCTAAGGTTAGTATATGCTAACAAAAATTTTGAAACATCTAAACTCCGCACATAGTTTTCCTCTTATATATTCTGTTGAAAGTCATCATTTGCCTCTTTCATTACTTCCTTATTGCAGGTTAGTCTAGTCCATGTAGGCTTGCTTTAGCAAGTAGTGAAAATTGGAATATACTAAGAAGGGAAATAACTGAAAATCACTTTTACCGCCTTAATTAGGTTGTACTGGACATTTTGTCTTGTAAATTAAAAAGTAACTTTGCCCCTCTAATTGGGTGAAATGGTAACACTTCGTTTTAAGCCTATACAGATAATAACAAGTTCTTTTTCTTCGTTTCTTTTTTAGTCCTGAGGAAAGATAATAACCCGTTTGGTCCTTTGTTTACTTCCAAATTATGATTGCAGTCATTGGGTTGTATTTTTATGTAAGTTAGTCACTATTGATCTGTTTATTTTGTTTCGTTACAAACCAAAATGTGTAATATTTTCCATATACATATGCTTCTATTTCTTTGGTTGTTAAGCTTCTTTGCCCATTTTGTGGCTTGGAAATCACAATAGAAAAATCACAAATTTCAGCTAAGGTTAAAATTGGATTTACCTAAATCGAATTTCTTTCATAAAAAACCATGCCTTTAACATATACCTAAGTTCTGATGGGACTATTATGAAAATCCTTATTTCAAATAATTTAATAATTATGATATGTTTTTTTTATTTGTTTTTCATGCTCAGAAGCATGCTTTCATGTATAAAAGAGAAGATGTATTAATATTCGGGAAGAAGAACGTTAGCTTTTCTAAGACCAGCTGGAGAATAACCGAGCCAAATTTTATGACCTTTTTTTTTTTTTTTTTGGGGGTATAAAATAGAAGATGTATTAATATTCGGGGGGGGGGGGGGGGGGGGGGGGGGGGGGGGGGGGGGGGGGTTGTGGGGGGGGAGAGCCTAAACCTCCCTATAGTGTCTCTGGTGCTTTAGCCATCGCACCATAGCTGCGGGGACTTTTATGTGGTTTGGGGGTTTGGGGGTGCAGGTAGTGTTATTTTTCAGTTGATGTGGTAGCCCCCCAGAGGCAAAAAATACGAAGATAGATTCCCTGACTTGTGCTGCAACATTGCGCCAGTCCTGTACTGTTGTCATTTTATAGTACTGCAATTTGGCTTCTTGTAAACCTTAAAAATTGTCTCCATTTTACCAATATATATATATATATATATATATATATGTATATATGAAACAACAGAACAGAAGTAGTTGTCTCCATTTCAAGATTCCATCTCCAATCATATTTGTTTTTCTCTTTTCCATGTTAAACTACAGAAAATGCGAACGAATCGAAGCTCATTACTCGTCAAGAAACCAACTTTGAACAGTCCCTACAAGTGGACAAGTAACCTCTGCGGCTCGACTTCTATCTATGGTCTACCTTCCTTGCTTTAATTGAAGTTGATTGGCTTTGCTTGGCCCTTGTTTTGACGCATTCATCAATGCAGAATCTCTGGACCACATGACTTGCCAATCCTTTTTCGACTTCCAGGCTCAGGTTACAAAATCCTGAACCATCCTTTAATTTGTTTCGGAAGTTACATACGAGTACGACAAATCCACATTTCCCGCTTCACGAATACAATGAGCTCAATGAAACAAATCAACCCTAACGGTTTATGATCGTTCTAAATGTGCGCAGTTTGTTCATTTCCATCCCGTAACGCCAATAAAGTATGAGCAGACATATATGTATTTGCGACAGCCATGAAACTATATATCACCAATACATTTTTTTAAATAAAATAATTAGTGCTACTTGGTTGTGGCGAGAAAAATTAAAAAAAGAAAAAAGGGAAGAAAAAATTTACTAAGTGGTGAGGAAATTTGCCATTTGATAGTTCATTTTGTTGGTACATATAGAGAGATTAATAGGAGCCTAAATTATATAGACCTCTTTTTAACAATCATAAGTCTTAACCACTGTGCCAAAATGCTTTGATTATTTGTTATTTGACATTTCCATTAAATTAAGTAATGATGAAGAAAATTTGTACTTGAATTATCATATTTTCGTTGTCCCAGAAGGAAAAAAAATGCTATTATAACCACTGCAAATGGTACTGCTATATATATGTATGCCTATAAGAAAAGCAACCAAATAATCTTGTGTTTTAACTTGATTAATAAGATTCATTCACCCTCCAAATAGACAAGTGCAAGTCTGTAGATATAAGAGGAAGACCGACTAGGAAGAATGCAAACCTAGCTAGGTTAAAGTCCATAAATTCAGAAGTCATAACTCATGTCCATCACTCAAAACTAGGTGAATTAAGTTGTGTGGAAAGATTATGTGTTAAGGAATCAATTAAGGAAGTTTAACAAATTAAAGTAATCTGCTCTACTTAATTACTTTTCTAATACGCCATCTCCTGTCTAACTGTTCTCCTTCTATAAAGGACTGATTGCACTAAAAAAGTATAACAAAAACTAAGGGAAACATTAGATGGGGCTGGAAAAGGTGAAAATTTCTTTTTCTTTTTCTTTTTCTTTTTTAAAAAAATGCAGGCATTTCCTAGTGCCTTGCTAGTAAATAGTTTTAGGGGGAAAAAAAAAGGAATAAGAGAAAAGTCTTAGCTACTCTGAAGGGACACCGGGGGTAAATAGAAGATCCTCACTTTTCTATGTAATGTAATTAAAAAATGGTTCAGATGTTCTCCAGATTCTGAAAAACAGTAATTTCTTCTTTTCTATGTTATTGTATAGTTTTTACTTTACCTAAATTTGTAAAGATACTTCCGTACGTGTATTAGAAAAGAAAAATAATAAGAGAAGAAAGTGGTACAATTGTTTGATTCTCCGAAAAAGCAGCAATTTCCCCTTTTCTACATTATAGAACATTTTTTACTCTACC
This sequence comes from Aquilaria sinensis, assembly GCA_005392925.1. Classification (NCBI taxonomy): domain Eukaryota; kingdom Viridiplantae; phylum Streptophyta; class Magnoliopsida; order Malvales; family Thymelaeaceae; genus Aquilaria; species Aquilaria sinensis. The sequence continues at coordinate 166,443 of SMDT01003310.1, forward strand.
TAAATTTGTAAAGATACTTCTATGCATCGGAAAAGAAAAGTAAGAGAAGAAAGTGGTCCAATTGTTTGGTTCCCCAAATTCATCGTATAGTTGAATTAATTGTTAGTACAAGATTGGATAATCCGTTCAACAGCCAATTAATACATCACTCACATGCATTTTCGGGAACTATTTCTCCGACAACCGCCGATTTACCGCCTTCGTCCTTGGCCGACATAAGGGTAACAAGAAGATCCGCAAAGGCTCCGATTATATACTTGTGCAAGCTCTCCGGGTTCAGCGCTAGGTAGGTCATAAGAAGCTGGTGAAGACATTCCCAGTCCGATTCCACGTCGAGCAAGTCACGCGCCTCCGCCATCTCCTGCATCGACCGCCGGAAGTCGGTGAAGGGGTCGGGCGAAAATGTGGGTACGGCCACGCTGTCTTTGACTGGTAGAGATCTCGCGACTGTTTGATCGGGTCCGCTGGTTGAGGACGATAGATCGGAGCCATTGGTTGAAAGCGACGGCGTCGATTCGACAATGGAGTTGGACCTCCCCGGCGACGCAAAGAAGAAGCGCTGGGAAGCGACGACGGTAGCGAAGTCGGGTTCGGAGTATGAGTCGGGGTCGGAGGATTTGGGGGCAGGGTCGTCAAGAGGGTGTAGTTGCTCTTGGTCGTAGAGGGAGTTGAAGTTTCTGCAGAGGATTGAAGAAGTGGAGGCGGAAGGGGAGGGAAGTGGACGGCGTTGATCGTCCGGCATCGCGGAGATGGCGGAGGGACGTTTGATCTTGGAGAAGCAGAGGTTGAGGTTTAGATTTTTGGCTAATGTGCTTGGCATTTTCTAACTTATCTACTACAAATGCAGTTGAGCTTAACTGTATATATATACATCTTACGTCAACTGTTTTTAACCATTTAGCAAGAAAGAACGACAAAACAAAACCCAGCAGGCCAAATGATAGTGAGACTGAGAGACTATCAATTTATTAGTTATAATTTTTTCTCAGCTTTATTAATTTACTTTAATTTTTCGGCTTGTTATGTTCTTTATTTTTTAATGAGAGAAAGAGCGATAAAGACAAGGCAAGTAATACAAAATATAAATGGTTCGTAGATATAGATAGATTAATCTTACAACTCAGTTAAATTTACAAGATATTGACAATGCCAGTCTGGATGGGCTTAATAATGATGCATTACATACAGTACATTACTCTTGCAAAGTTTTTGTTGAAGGTGAACATCAATTAGTTGGTAGAAAAGAAGAGACGAATTAATGTTGCAAGCAAGCAACATGAATCAACATCAACAAGCAACTATCAACTACGACTCGTATGTATGTATGTATGTATTTAATTAACGACCCCGAATGGTACCTCAATTCGTGTAAAACCTCACTCGGAATGTAAGAAGTTGACAATGGCGGATCCACTTTTAAAGTACGGACTCTCCATTTTCTTTAAACATAAAAAAATATAAAAATGTATAATTTAGTGGTTCAACCCCCTCTAATTTTTAAGTGAACCCCATACTCTTGATAATATCTATTACACCAAAAAGAAAAGCTATTTTCATACCTCAAAGAAAAACAAAAAGGGACAATTACAATTTAATCCCTTAAAGTTTATATGAAATTATACTTTGACTTATTCTGTTTCAGAAATATACATTTTGCCTCTATCTTTTGATACAATTCAATAACAACTTTTAAAACCTTACTTTAGATGATATAGGGCTCATCTTGAAGTAATTTCATTCTATATTGTATTTTTTTATAGTTAATTGATATTTAAAAAAAATATTTTTTATTTATAAAAAAATAATAATTTAAAATGTCTATTAATTGTAAAAGAAATACCATGCAGATTGAAATTACCGGAAATAACTACCGTAATATTTAAATTAAGATTTGAGATATTACTGTCGGATTATATAACTATAAAAAAAAAAGCAAGGACACAGTGTATATTTCTTAAATGGTCACTAATTTCATGTTTCTTCCCATGTAGATCTTGTTTTTCTTTTTCTTTCTTTTTCTTTTTTTTTTTTTCTGTCAATCTCATTTCTCTTCAAACATGTTGGAAATTTTGAGGTCCAGTTGGGTACAAGAAAAAGTTTACGGGGCAAGCGGCTAACACTTACACAATTTTTGGCTTCAAAAAGGGACTTTTTCTGCCTTTTTCTATATTCTTTATAAGCAATATGCATTTCTCTCCCCATCTATAGATCTTCATAATTCCTAATTTTGTAAATCGTATTGAAACTATTTGACAAAGGCCAAATAAATAAACACTAGTTCAAACTATATATAACACATGATTTTCAATCGATGTTTGTGCAATTAAGTGATTTGATTGCGGTATCATGGTAAATTTGTTGTCATACTTTTTTCGAACAATAACTTTGATATATGACCGGAATTGAGAAAACATACCCAGAATTTGCACACTATGGAATTTACCGTGGAATATTATGTGGTACTTTATTATTTTGTGTAATACTTTATTAGTTTGCAATATTTAAGTAATACATACCTCAAACACAGTAAGCAAAATGTTGCTTAAAATACCACGTATAATTACAGAAATTTGTGTACCCTATGAAAAATTTCCCAGAACTATTATTAAAGTTCAATAGTCCAAAATCTTTTGAAGTCTCCCTGTATAAAAATCTCTTAAACCAGCAACACCTACAAACAACTAGTAGAGATTGCTAGTGACTTATAAGGCTGGGAAAAAAAAAAAAGGCTACTACGTATTTGTCATTTAATTACCCTCTTCCTCCAAAATTATTTGTACAGTTTATAGAACACTTAATTTATTTATTTTTTTTATCTTTAACATTTTAATATATAAATAAAAACTATATATATAAGTTTTTAGTAAATAATAATATGAATAAATTTAAGTCAAAAAACCAAATTATATAAAAAACAATATGGGATAGATGTAGTAATATTTTTATCTATTAGTGCTAGCCTGCCTGCCAGGAACAAATCAAAAAATAAAAACCTCAAACCTCATGAAAACTTAATCCCTAATCAATTAATAATCTGCACATGTTGCTCATGAATTTTAGAGATGACGCTTTATATAATTAATTACTACATAAGGACACACCGTATTTTTTTGGGATTAAGAAAAGGACAAACGTATGAAAAAGTAACTTGTGACTTAAGCAAAATGTAATTGTGGGGGAGTGGGTAGGCGGAAGAAAAAGAAAGGAAGCAAGTTATCGTTGATGATGTTACACGCAAGACGCACATGGAAATCGGGGGAAGCAACCCAGAACCAGAAGAAGCCTCATCTTCTGTCATCTGTTCCGTGCTCGCCGGGCCTGGCGACTTTGCCCCTACCGAAAAGTTGATGAGTAATTTTTTTATCCCTTTGCGTTGCGTTAACATCTTGTGATGGAGCGGTCAGAATCTGATCCGCTGCTCATCAGCTAGAAAACGATGCATCAGACGGTCATGATTATCTTACCCCTTTTTCTAGCAATGATTTTCCTCTTTTTATTTACCCTCTGGTCTTGTCTTCTTCTAGGCCCCACGTCTTGGGCCGCTGCAATTCTTCTTTCAGGCATAAATTAATTTACGTTAGTTAGTTTATAATCTTTAATTATTATTATCTGATTTTAGTTTATACTCTCTCAATTCCGTTTTTATTGTACCATTTGTTTTTGCATAGAGTTTTAGGCATTTCATCATTTTGCAATTGTTTTTCGATTTAATCCCTTATCCATCTCGGCCTTCCGCCTCTATCCTTGTCCTCATGCTTCCTTTGTAATTGCCTTCATCGATTCAATAGTCAAAAGCTCAATCTGCGGCTTCAATGGCAAAACTTCGGGCAAATCCGGTAAACAGAAGCTCGATGCCGGCTAGGCACAAGCATCGACTGAATTATCAAGCGGTGTGGATGAAGACGATTGGTTACTAAACACCACCTTAGATGCTCTGCTGCAGGCTTATCTCCAAAACGGCGCTGACCCGAAAGATCTCTTCATCACTGACTCTGTTGAGCCTCTTTCAATTGGCCAATCACTACTTGATCTGCGATAGACGATGACAAACAAGAATCGGTGAGATCTAGATACTGCAATCAGATGGTACACCCTCTGATGGTTGCCTTCATCGTCGGCAGCCTATGAGCAACAACGATCTTATGGCCGGCGACGAGGCGTAGCAGGCGGTCGACCATTGAGGGGGCCTCCGTGTTGTTGGTGGGGCAACTGCGCCACGGTCTTCTCCGCTGAGGCTTTGTTCCGGCCCCGACTTTGTCCATGATCTTGAGAATTCCTAGGTCGACATTCGACAATGGTTGAAAGGATCAAAGAGGCTGTGAGCTCGGAGACATACGACCGATGATCTTGGATTTGCCAAGTGAAGCTGCCATTTTGAAAAATAGGTGAAATCTGGAAGAAAAGGAATAAGGGCATAATAGTGGGGACTAAGAAGAAGAGAGATGAGTTAAAATGCGTATAATGGTAAATGAGGTGTAAAAAATTTATTAAAAATGAAAATAATGTAAAATTTTGGACAACCTAAAAAGAAAAATGGAGTAATAGATATGGGACGGAGGGATTAATTTATTAACCGTTCTATTTTTGTTCTAAATTTACTAAAAAGATATTTCATTGCGATCCTAAATATATTGAAAGCATTCCATTCTAGTTCTCAATTAGATGAAATTTGTTAACTTAAGATAACCTTTTGATAATAACTGTTTATATCATAATTTAAACTATTCAAAAATCAGCTTATAGTAATTTAATTTGTACTCCCTCTCTCCCACTATCTTTGTTCTACTTGAATTTTTCGAATAGTTTGACTTAATTATTCATACTATTTTTTGTTAGAAAAAAAATTAAAAAAATATATTTAGAATAGATCTTAATTTATCATTTATATATAAAATTTTTCATTTATATGCTAAAACGTTGAAAATAAAAAATTTTAGATTAATTGCTGAAAAGTAAATGGTGTAAAGAATTTGAGATAGATGAAGTATAATAATTTTCTTATGGTTAATGAATACATCTAATAAATAATTTTTTTCTCTATAAACCAGATTTATTTTGTTAATAAGGAAAAATAGTAATTTAAAATTTTTATTGATTATCCAAAAATTGTTACATAGTTTAAATTTACTAAAAGCTAGTTATTAAATATTTAAAATTAAAATCTAAAAAATTATTAGATAGTTATTTCAAGTTAATGAATCCCATCTAGTGAGGGAAAAAAATAATTTTAATAGGTTAAGACCAAAAGAGAATATTTAATATGTTAGAGACTAGAACAAAATATTAACTAAATATTAAACATTGTTTGTAAAATTTACCTCATTCTTTTAGAACTAAAATCACATTATTATTCACTTATTTTACCCTGGTTTCTTGTTCTTTTCCAATTCAAAACTCATAAAAAATCATTTTTTTAAAAAAAAAAATTGTTGTTTTCTTGTAAAAAAAGTTAATGTTATTTGAAAAATAAAATTTTATTGTCACTTGAATAATTTTTTTTTATAGAATAATTATTTTTTAATGAATTTTTTCTTACCTAATTTGAAAAAGAAAAATTAATAAACAATAGTTAGTTTTCAAAAAATATTTTTATAAATGTAATTTTGTGCTTCTTACATCTATATTGTAGATTCCAATTGGTATATAAATTAAATGAAAACCAATAAAATTAAAAATAATTCATTTAATAACTTTTGTTCAATTAAAGAAGTCGCATATTCCTGCTCTTTTGTTAACAACATTTTTTCCCCCCTAAAGCGCTCGTTTCTATTTGAAAGAGAAGAAACTAATTAAAACTCAAAAGAACTTGATTACAATGTCGCTTGCTAAATTAAACAAATGCTTTTCTAGTGAATCGTTAATGACAATTATAGATACATATGTATTTGTTACATCTAATGACAATCGTATGGCTATAGATATGTATATAGATTGCTCCTGGCATATGTGTATATGAGTATCCCGTAACATGTTACAACCGTCTATATGTATTTGGTTCGATATCGATGAGTTGAGTGCTGTGTCGCTACAGAAATTGGCTCATTAACCACTTGTTGATGAAGCTTACATGCCCCACTGCATGAACAACCCTACCGGCTACATTGAAGTCGAAGCAATGAACTATTAGGTGGAGGACGTAGGTTTTTCTTAAAAAAAAAAATGGAATAATATTGAAATTATAAAAGTGACGCCACAATATTAAATTATCAATGTTACAAATGATAAATAAAATAAGGCCCAGTTCATTAATGTTAAAATGGTCTAGTTAATGCATTTTTATGTTTTGAATCAGGTTATACTTTGTCTGTGACCCAAATATATATATAAATGAAATTACCCTATAGTGTGACCCGATTTAGGAAAAAAAAAGAAATTTCCCTTAAAATTGATCCCGTGTTCTAAACCAGGTCTTGTGAGCCCTGCTTACACGACTCCAACGTCCTCCCAATAGGCGACTTCCTTATCCAGTCTCCTAGTTCCCGACCTAGACTGCTGAAATCAAAGACAATGATTTGCAGATCTAGAGCAAACCCAAGAATTATCTAAACGACCCATAATCAAACAACAATCACAAAGCAAATCGATTCCAAAATATAGAGCAATCAAACCTGACAATCATCCCAACCAGAAATTGTAGCCAGACTTCTTGCGATTTAGACTACAACTTTGTACCCTTGGGCTTGCCTCTTCTGCTTTTGGTCAATCCACTGTTGGAACTCATTTTCCCCACAGAGAACTACAAAACCCCAACCTTGATCACTACCATGCGCTTGCTTCTATTGCCTTTTGTCTTCTAAGTTACATATTTTTTATCAAAGGTTTCAGATGGATGGTGGAGAGAATGGGGGAGAATGGGCGATTCACTAAGATGGGGGAGAAGTATGAATGACAGTGTTGTAATTTTGAGTACTTCAAGACCCAAATACATTTAAGTGTATAGCAAGCCCAAATTGATGATTTTATATAATAGATTAACGTATATTAATTAACCTAAAATGAACAGACTTAAATTTTGTGCATATTCTATTTGAATTTAGACCAGTTGATCATTTAAAAAGTTTAAAATTTTGTGTGGGGGTTATTACACGTACGGTAGAAGTTTAAACAGTAAACTAAGCTTGATTATCTCGTTAATGGAAGATATTGGCAACAGCTACTTAGCTTTTTGTATAGATCGTACAATTGCGGACATTGGTATTATCAATTTGATGGCCGTACAATGTCAAGTCTAATAAATAAATATACAAGAGTCTGTGTCATAAAGTTTAACCGGCCGGTGTCTCAAGTTAACAATAATTAAAATAATTTTTTTCGAAAAGCAGTAATTAAAATGATTCAAGTCCGGTTAAAAAAACTGGTTGAAGTCCAAATGCTTTATTTTGCATTTGTTTCCAAATTGTGATACTAACTTATGTACATATTAATTAATTTAATAGCTAGCTCTGGATTAATACTTTGTTCAATAGACAAGAGTGATGAGATTAAGCAAGTGGGGGCGATTCGTAACATGCAGGGCCAAGAGGAGCACACATGTACAATCAAGTCGACTGGGGGAGTTATCATTGACACATAATGATAATAAATATAATTATCAAATAGGTTCATGTTAAGTTGGAACAAAATGATACCGGGAGTTAAACGTGACCCGGCCAGCCACAGCCAGTCAGGAAATGAGAAGGAAACTGGGAGGAGGCAAGAAAACAGGATTTGGGGGCCGGGATTTACATAATTGAAAAATGTATTATTATATAGTCAAGTCAGCAACATATCATATATATGCAGAATAAGAGCAGAGCAGAGCAGAGCGCCAGGTCTGATCTGAACTGAGACATGAGCTGTAGGGATTACGTTACGTTGGTGGGGTTGGGTGGGGAGGGATCTACTGATTATTACTGATTACTGATTACAATGCCACCGCAGCGCCCCCCAGACGTGGTCGGATTCCACTCCCACCCTCACCCTTCTCATTTCTCTATTTCTTATTAGACTTCATCGGATTCGGACACCAACACCACCCATTTACGGATGCGACCCACTTCATCCCTTTTTTAAGCCTTTAACATTTTCTATTTTACATCACCTAATTTATGCACACATTTTCAAAATATATTGCTTCGAACAGTTAATACTTAACACGTGCCAGTGAAAAGAAACTGGAACTAATTACAAAAATTTACCCATCTTACGTTAGCAGCATGCCACACTTGCTTGTGTACTTTGGTGGCAAGGTCTAAATTTTTGTTTTTTAATCTATTTTAGTGAAACACTTGCATGTGTTTGGAGTGGGCGGTGGCAGGCTCATACTAAACGTGATTGGGAATTGCACTGCCAGTGCCGACAACCCTAGATGAAATTTCAAAAGAATTTATGATTAATATCAAAGTCTTAGAGATAAAACTGTTAAAGTGAAAAATTAAAAATTATTATTAGATAATTTTTTAAAAATTTTAATACTAATGTCAATTGGGACATTAATTATTCTGGTAATACGGTGGAGTTCCTTTTTCAAGAAAGGAAATCAAAAGAATGGAGCTCCTACTTTCCGCACTTACCAACTATACCAACCAAGGTTGAATTTCAACAGACTACATACGTAATCGAATTAACTAACAGTGCCACATAAAATGTGACTTACACGTACAATAGTATTTCTAGCAGGGCGGAGAAAAAGGTCCACCCGGAATATCCAAAAGTATATGTAAACATAAATGATTAAGATTTTTTAACCCATCAGTAGAATCAGAACTATTGTATGCTTTTTGGGCCATAAATTATGAGACCTATAAGATTAATAGAGCTTTATCCTACCTCCAACTAAACTTTTGCCCTTAGAGTTGACAGTTAAGTACGAACAAAACTCATTTAGTTAGTTAGTTATGCAATTTAGCCCATCGTTCTTCTTCTTTTTTTTTTTTTCTTCTCCCTTTTCCTTTACGTTTTTCTTGTCGCTTTGTTTTAGGATTACTTATTAATCTGTAAATATCTACATTACCTCGTTGTTATTTAATTTATCAATATAATACAATATCTTTTGCTCACATTAATTGTGTTTTATTCGTGTTCTTGAAATATAAATGCGTTCTAACTTTTATTTAAAATTTAGTTGAAATACGAGTGCCATATTTATTTTGCTATTCGTTATATTAAAATATCTGACGAGAGAGAGATGCCTGCATCACTTTAATTAACCAAATACTCCATCTGTCCCAAAATTTTTGCTCGATTTTTTTTTAGAGATGTCCCAAAACTTTGCACTATTTCTATTTTTAGTAAACTTTATTCATTCAAAAAATAATTATGCCCTTATTACTCAAAATAGAATTGAACTCTAAACACCCTAACCCTTCGGCTTCTCTCTGACCACTTCCCTCCGATTGGCCATGGCAGCCACCTTATCACTGCCTCGTCATCCCGATCGGCCATGGACAAGCTGGGAGAAGGAGTAGATGTGGAAAGGAGATGAAGCGAGAGATGAGATCTGCTACAGATGAAGCAGTGGACAACCGATCGATCGACGATGGATGACAACCAACCGATTGGCGATGCAAACAAGGGCGGCAAATCGAGGACTGTGCGATTAACGACGGCAAACAAAAACGATGAATCGAGGATGTAGCGAGGCTGGCAAATTGGTGATGGAGGACGGACGATCGATTAACGACGGCTGGTCGATCGTCGAAACCGCTAAAAATAATTCTGGTGTTCCTAACAACTCAAATTAAATAAATTTGTAGTCTAGTAGTGAAAACCAGGTCGAATCCCAAGAGAAATTTCTTTAACCAAAAACTTCCTGTTAGAAAATTAAAATAAAAGATCGGGGGGTTTTCTTGAAACGAATGCTGAAATAAATTAACGGTATAATTAAAATGAAATTAACTAATATTAAAAATGCTCAGTTCAAGGTTGATTATCCATTCCAATCACATAGTTGATAATCGAAAGAAAATATTTCTTCAATTTAAGTAAATAAACAGGACTCTCTTTAAAGCTAAAAAGAACCCTAAGAATTTAGCAGTAAAATTAACCAGAAAAAGCTTCAGATTAATTTCTTAATTTTGAGTAACCAGATATTGAAAAGCAATTTCTAATTATCTCAAAATCAGCATTAAGATTAATGAACAAAAGTTTATTCCAGGAAATAATACAAAAGTTTGAACAATTTAACCTGTCTTAGTTCTTCGTATGAATTAACCAGAAATAAAAGTAATTTCTAATCAATTCACTTGCTTCTAATTGAATTCTTCACCTAAGCGGTTGAAAGAAAATCAAGCAGATTTGTAATTGCAGAACCAATTCAACAAGAGAGAACAGGAAAATTAATTGCAATAAATCTGAACAACAAAGAAGTAAATACTTGAAATTAAAGAAAGTTTAAGCAAGAAAAATCAATCCTCACAACCGATGTTGGCGATGAAAATCGTCCCTAGAACTGAACCAGAAAATTACTCAGCTCATGATCGGAAGAAAAACAAAGAAGAATAATAAAAAAAAAAACTAGAATTAAAAAAAAAAGAGAGCTGGAGATGGGGGGGGGCCTGGCGGCGGCAGCCACGCTTAAAAACCAAAGAAAACTAAAACCTATGGCTAAACTCATAAAAACTCCATAAACTTTCTAAATTGTTACAAAAGTACCCCAAACAAATAAAAAGATTCAAAATAACTATAAGGTTTCAAAGTTGTCAGCCAAGCAATACTCCAGAACAGCAACAGCAACTTCAAGCTGATATTCGACCTTGATGCATCCATTATTTCTCAAAACTCAAAGCATAAAAGTTGTAGATCTATTTCTTAGCTTCGAAACGACACCTGAATTTCATAAAACGGACATCTACAGCCAAAGATATCTCCAAAATACAGCAACTGCTTCTGAACCAGCGGTGACTCGCAAATCGTGACTTTGAAGCTGAATTTGACCCTGTTAACATGCAAAATGGGTTTCATGGTATGAATGTGATTTATAGCTCCAGATGTTAGCTTTCGAATAAATCAAGAATGACTTCATTCTGATCTTTGTAGCTCAAGATATGATTTTTCTACCGGAACATCACTAATCTGTCAACATCCTAAAAGAGCACAATCAAATTAAAACTTATAAAATGGTAAATTAAATTCGTTTTCAATCAATTAAGTCCACATATGCTTTAAGCTACAAAATATACTCAAAATATATATTTAAGGTTTAAAATATATTAAAACATACTAAATATGAGAGAAATAAATATAATAAATATAAGTTTATCAACGGCAAACGGGGACAGTGAATCGATGATGGCCAACGAGGATGGGGAGGCCACCGCAAATGACTGTTGACTGATTGGGAGGGGGAGAAGCTGTTAACGATTGATTGGGAAAGGGTTTCGCTGACGCCTCTCACCTATTGTCTTCGCCCTCCTTCAACGTCGCCAGCCACTGCCTCCGTCACTTGCCCTCGGATAAATGAAATGCCCAAACCATATCAGACGGAGAAAGTAGAAAGGTTAAAATTAGAAAACCAGTAAAAAAAACACTACCTTACCTAAAACTACGTACAAACCTAATTGGAGCAAAAATTACGGGACGGAGAGAGTAGAAGATAGACCTCACGGATTGAGAAAATGACTGCTGCTCATATTTAATCCAATTGAGCCCAAGTCCTTACGTAGAAAACAGGCTCCACTCTTCTTAGTTCTCAGTGGAGTGGATGCAACAAAAACATAGGTCGATAAGATACTGGACCATAAGCCCAGGTTGATCTGATGACTCTAAAGAATAGGAATGAACATTCGATTGGTTCAGTTTGGAATTGATTTGAACATAATGATCCAATTAATTTTTAGTTTTTACAAAGTGTATTTAAATTGTTCGAATTACATGTAAGAGCCGATCTGAACTTTCGAAATTATATTTCGGCTTATTCAGTTCGGTTTATTCAATTATGTTTCTAAGACCTAGACAAATAGCAAATCAAAAAAATAAAATATATATTAAAATTTTTACCCCTCATACCTGAAATTAAAAAAAGATAGATAACATATTGACTAAAATTAGTAAGAAATAATTTTATATATGTTGGGTCAATATGAATAATTGTAAAAATTAGTAGAAAATAACTTTATATATATAGGGTCATTACAGAAAATAGATATGGTAAAATATTTATTACTATTCGATCTATTCAATTTATTCGGTTTTAAGTGTATGATTTAATAATCAATCCGATAACCAAATATAAAATTTAATTTTGATTTAAATAGACCGAATTAAAAAATAAATCTAACTGTTTTATCTAAATATAATTAATTTTTTCAGTTTTGTGCAAATATGCTTCCTCATCACAATGCCTCAAAACCGAAGTCAACAAAGTACAATCGTGGTAAAAGGAGAAAGAGAGCGCCCCATATTATTTACTCATAAATAAAGAACAAGAAAGGTTCTACAGATCGCACCATTTATTTATGCATCTTTGGTTACCGTTCGCAAACTCATACATATAGTCATTCAAGCGTGAGTGCATGCAGGGGCGTATCTATTCAGGGGCGGGAGGGGCAGCCGCCCCCCCTAAAATTTTAAAAAATTTAATGGGTACTTGGATACTTGATATAATTGTAGAAAATTAAAGTTAGGTATCTATCTGTAATTTTTATAATTAATAAAGGGCTCTAGTATATTTTATCCATTTAAGGTCTCAGTCATTTTCTTATTGAATAAATTACGTGATAGTCCTTACTCTTTAATTATTATTTCCTTTTGGTCCCTATCCTATTAAACATTCTGTTTTGGTTCCAAACATATTAAAAACATTTTGTTTTAGTCCAAAATTTATAAATAATGTTTCATTTTAGTTTCATTGCATGAAATTTATTAACTCAAAGTATTTGTCTGATAACAACTTTTTAGATCATAATTTGGACTATCCGGTAAATGCTATAAAATAAATTTAATTTGTATAATATTTTTTTATAATTAATAGAAAATTCAAATAACTATTTTTACTCTATAAATTAAACTTAATTATTATAAATTTTTGAATTCAATGTGTCTATATATGTAAACTGTCTCATGAATTTTGAGTTGTAAACTTTTGAAATAAACTTAGTTATTATATACTTTCAAATTTTATATGTCTATATATAATATTATTTAGTATTTTCTATTAGTGATTGTAAATTTATACATGCTGATAACCCATTTCACATCACGCTCCTGCCCTCCTAAGTGGAATTTCTGGTTACGCCTCTGAGTGCGTGACAAGTAGTCTCTTCATATATTGTTGGGTTCCGGTTAGCCCTAGCGGCTGCCGGCGTGGACTCCGCCACACCAACCGGCGTCGGTCTCATCTTCTCTTAATTTGTTCCTCACCTCCGCCGCTATCACCCTTTCCGCATCTTCATAAGTCACTTTTTTGTGCCCTGGCAACCTCGTCGTAGCCTCCTGTTCAGAGATAATGCAAGAAACATCCATCTCAATTTTTAAAGAATAATTTCTTGCTAAAATATATAGAGTAGTAAAAAGAACAACGTAATGCATTACAGATAAAATGTCACGGATGGTGATTTTCTCTTCATAGGGCCCTGCACGGGCGTTGCGAGCCTCCAGCCCTCCGGGCTCTATCACGTTTGCTGTAGGTGGCTCTCATCTCCGCCGCCTCTATGGCTGCAGCGTCACTCTCATCCACCGGTTTATCTCCTATGGACCTAACAACCGCCTCCAAAGCCGCTCCTATATATGGTCATCCCACTGCGGTCCGCCGGTGCCGACGGAGTCATCATCGTAACCTCTTGCTCAACGTATTGCGCCAAAACCTTGTCGCCTATGGCTTCGGTGATCACTGTTTCATCACCCTGTAAAGTTTTAGTGACGACAACGCCCTCGTCCCTGGGGAGACTGGTGGCGGCATAGTGGCTTACAAACCCTGCTTTCTCATTCACAGGGGCGGTGGACTGCATCCTGGCGAGTTGCCGCCTTTAAGAGTCTTTCCCAGGACCTGTTTCTCGGCGGCGTCAGGCGGAGAGATTGGTTTCTCCGCAAGGGCCCCGGAGACGTTAAAAACGTCCACATATTTGATGGGTTCGTCTTGGGGCTTCTTTGGTCGTCAGCTTAGCCTTAACTTCGAGCCGCACTGTTGCAGTGCTGTTGGCCGATCAACCGGAAAATAGAAGAGTTTAGTTCTTCTATTTTTATGCGGCTATACTCATATACACACAGAGGTGGTTCATGACGTGGTAATAAGGTTGTAAACGCGTCGATTTGATGTAAATTATCCACATTTCAATATTAATTTTGTTATTGATTGTAGGATGCTGGATAATCGTGAAGTTCGCCGCGCTTGTTAGTTGTTACGTTACGGGCATGGCCAAGACGAACTAGAAGAAACCCAAAGTTTCTCTTATTTTCCAAGCTGTTCCTGTTCCACACACACCTTGTAATAATATGTTCTCTTTACGTTTTTGCATATGCTATATATAGGTTACTCGCGAGATGCCCTGGCTATGTACAGTTTTTTTCGAAAGACCCTGGCTATATATTTTTCTTCCTGATGTTTTTCTTGGAAAAGATTAACTCCAATGTTAAAAATAACTTTTTTATACAAAAAAATTCTTTTGAAAATGCTATACAAAAATAGTCCAACAATTTTATTTCAATAAGTTTGGAAAAAAATAATTAACAGCAAAAATTTGATACAACTGAACATATATATAGTCCGCCTTAATGGTATTCGCTTAGTTTAAAAAACCATTTTAAAATTTTTAAAAATATACCAAAAAATAATGATCGTTTTTAAGTTCATATAAGATCATACCCAATTAAGTATTTCAATTTATCAAAATACTACTCAATAGTTTAGAAGTTAGAAGACCAAAAAACAACAGATGATTCGAGTCAAACCTGGACTGACCCATTTACGAGGATCCGCGGGCTAACGTTTCAGGCCCTGACCTTGAGCTGGAGATTTGTAATGAGTCCATGGCCAGTATTCTAAGATTCGGCCCGGTCTCCTCGGCAGCAAAAACCCGTCAGAAAAACCAGCTCACTTCCACTTATTTATTATTTTATACTAAAAATAATATGATATTATATGAGGAGTAACAAGACGTCATATTATAGAGCGGGGAAAATAACATCTTTATCCTAAGAAGTTACATATTTTTCTGTTTTAATTTTAAAAATTTTTGTTTTTTAAATTGGTCCTAAAGTTTTATAATTGCCTGAACAGTTAGTCTTCAAACTTTTAAATTTTTTAAATTAGTCCTAAAACTTTACAATTGCATAAATAATAGTAGTTCCAAAGTTGTTCACTTTTCTAAAGTTTACTTTTTAAAAATTAGAGTTAAGTTGTTTGATAAATATTTTTCAATAAATTCAAACGGTGTAATAATTTTTTTTATAGTTAATGTATTGTTTGAATTATCAATTTTCTTCATTGTAATTCATATTTATGTTTAGTAACTGTGTTAGAACTAGGATTAACAGTTAACACTTCAGTAAAATTTTACGACTTTTAGAAAAGCAAAATGTTTCAGGACTCAAATGAAAAATATCGGCAAGTTTTAGGACTAAAAATAATCTTTTCCCCTTATTTAGTTCATTCTACAGTACAGTCCACCCAGCCAAACTCACATTTTGACTGCGAAGAAAATTAAACTATTACATAAATTAGGACTCATATTTTGACTGACTGTAAAATATGGTAATAATAAGTTTCATATAAATCAGAGAAATGCATGTAAAACACAAGTGTGATGATCGAGGCACCAGCAAGAATGTGATCATGAAGCCGGCTTCAATTGCGTTGCATGAGGTTAGCCTCGATCCCTCCCACCACTTCATGTCCATTCCCCCCAAATGCACATTTTGTGAATGTGAGATAAAAATCAATCCAATTATATATAATCATGATAAGCTAGTGCCACTAGAGTTAAATTGTATAAATGATCTCGACCAAGCAAAAACATCTCTTAATAGAAATGGTTTGGGTAGCTGGATTAGAAAGTCTAAATAAATGTACCAAAAAAATGTGATGGAGATTAATGGCGTCAAAACCATACACTAATCAAGTACAAAATCATTGCTTCAATCCAGGAATTGGATTTGCATCTGACCTTTTCATTGGCATACTAGTACTTGTGTGCGCTATGTGCATTTGCATACTTATTGTTTTTACACTATATATTTCCAAACGCATCTTATAAAAATATATATGCCTCCGATGGTTGTCGTAGAAGACTGGTTCAGTCATAAGTTCAATCAAAGAATAGAAATGCCATGAAATTCAGGTGTTGTTTTTCTCATGGCTGAAAAACAGGTGTTCGAAATTTTTTTATTCATAGAATAATTAGTGCATTTTCCCGTTACTATCTAGAAATAGTAGTACTTAATTGAGTTTGGTTTGTTTTGTATTCCTTGTCAACCACTTATTGGTTGTTTGTTATAATGTCTTTTCGGTTTAATTTGTAACCTGATATAATTTACAAGTCTATCCTGTTATTTTTTACTTCTTATCGATAAAATTTTCCCTGTTTGCTGTTAAAAAAAAAAGGGATAGATTTATAGGATTTAATATATGAGAGAAGATTCCTGCAATGAATTCCTCTGGTAGATTTGCTATCAAGCTGGAAAAGTAGGACGAGAGTTTGAGTACTCAAATATTCGCTTGCATGTGCAATGCATTATGAGAAAGTGTTCTCTTTTGTTCTGATGCACGCAGGTGGGAATTTCTCTCAATAAAGTTTTTTTTCGCATATAAAAATCTTTTAAACATTTGAAAAATAGCAGTTTGTTAATTTCTAAAGAGCACTTTTAAAACTATAATCTTTTCAGGCCAACTTTTAAATACTGCAGATGCCGGAGAAGATCTTCTATTATCATGAATTATATACAGAAATAATACTGCTCCATATGATAGTGTCTCGTACGTGTTGGCCACCTAAAGGAAGGCAACTTCATACCACATATATAATTTATTAATTGGATAAAATAAAGTGTTTGCTTTGCTTCACTTATAATTTATTTACTCCTTGTCCTTGGAATGAATTGAGTTTGACGAGTCGCGTGATGCTAATGCTTGTATATATATATATATACATATAAATATAAGATTCCCTCAGGAAAACACTTATTTGTCTTTTGTCGATAAATAATTACAAGTATATATATCGCCTTTTGTTTGTTAATAAACGACTTGTACTGCCTGCAATATTCAAAGAAAAAGAATACATTTTATACCGCCTGAATTTAGCATTTTATTTGCTTACAAGAGTAGCTGAGGGAAGTAACTCAATATCAATACAAGTTTAGGCAAGACCCACTTAATATTAAAAAAATAAATAAATTTAAGTTCTTTGCAACAAGGGTGAATCCAGGTTTTTTATACAGGAATGGTTAAAATAAATATTTTTATAAATTATTGTCCATATAATAAAATTTGACCAATTTTAAAAAAACCTTACAATATACTTACTTTTAAAAAATTATAGATATTTTATAATTTTAGGGACTAGACCCTACCAACCCTCTTTCTTTCTACCCTGCTTCGCAATGATCAACTTCAGGTTGTAGTCCATATGGTTTAAAACGAGTTCTAATTAAGACCGTGATGATTCCAACCACTGCCACCTTTATACTTTTCTCACTATCAAGGAGGAAGCCACTAAGCAAAGAACCCCTCCTCGCGAGTCCTTCAATCATTCTTTTTGCTTTTTTTTTTTAAAAAAAAAATCAGAATATTTTATTTGTTTAGTTCTTGCGACCATTTAACAATACGAACTAACAGTCATGTTTTTACAATCGGAAATATGAATAAGATTGAGAATAGTGGATCAAATTACTAGAAGAAGTATATATGATTTTTAAATATAATTTTTAAAAATTTTTAGTAAATATTAATATGAATAAGTTCAAATTAAATGTGAGTAAAAAAACTAAAGTAATGTAAACAACATGGGACAAAGGTAGTATGTGATTTATTTATTTCCCTCATAAACTTGTGAGTAATTCTCATGATATGCAATGCAATTAATAGAGGTCAACAAAACATTACTAATTAAAAAGTAATGTTTGTCCCATAAACTTACATAATTTATTGAAATAAAATATATGTGAAAAAGTAATGTCATTGTTGATCTACTGATTTCAATAGATTTTGCAACAGGAAGTTGTTGAGTCTGTTACAATTAAGTTGTTTGGTTTAAAGTCCTATATAAAATAAAATCCTAGCTTCTAGGATATTGGATAAGTTTGAGTTCTTTTCGTTGTGTTGTCATGTGCATGCAAACGTGGGCTGCAAATCTACTTTTTGTTCGAGTTTGTTTTCAGCTAGCTATTTAAACGTTAGCTACTGGAATAATGAGATGAAGTCATTTTTTCAATTGTTTGTGTTCTTGATTTCTTGTCTCTTCTGATAAATCAAGTCTTAACAATTGGTATCAAAGCCCACACTAGGCCTAAGAAAGGAAAGTTGTAGCTTTGGGTGACTTACCGTTCAAGAAACGAAAGACGATGACAAGCGAGGGAAGCTTCGGTCAGCCTGTTATACCACGTTTCATGATCACTGGAGTATGCTTATGAAGAATTTTTTAAAAAGCAAAGAGTACTAGAATCTTGTAGAGACAAACTACACAGAACTAAAAGAAGGAGCACCTATTTATGAGGTATAACAAAAGAAGATTGATGAGCTAAAGCTGAAATATTTGAAGGTAAAAAACTATCTTTTTCAAGCAATTGACAAGACTATATTGGAGACCATTTTGCATAAAGACACCTCAAAACAAATATGGGATTCAACGAACAGAAAATATGAAAGAAATGCCAAGGTCAAATGGTCAAGTTTGAAGTGCTCAAAATGAAATTAGGTGAGAGTGTCATAGAATACTTTGCTCGAGTTATGTCAGTTGCTAACAAAATGCGTATACATGTAGAGAAGATGTAGGATGTGACCATTGTTGAGAAAATCCTTAAGCCCTTAGCTGACAAATTCAACTACATTGTTCAATTGAGGAATCCAAGGATATAGACACTCTTTCTATTGATGAATTGCAAAGCTCACTAATAGTGCCTAAAAAGAAATTTCAGATAAATAATGGGGAAGAACATGCCCTAGAGGTGACAACTAAAGAAAGATTTGGAGGAAGAGGATGTGGTAGAAGCTATTTCAGAGGAAAAGGTAGAGGGCGCCAAAGTTTCAATAAAGCCATAGTCGAGTGTTACAAATACCATAAGCTTGGCCATTTCCAGTACGAGTGTCCACTATGGGACAAGGAGGCCAACTATGCTAAGTTGAACTAGGAGGAAAAAATGCTTCTTATGTCTTATATAGAAATGCAAGATACCAAGAGGGGAGATGCTTAGTTCCTTGATTTTGGATGATCAAATCACATGTGTGAAGATAAATCAGTATTTGGAGAGTTCGATGAAGACTTTTGATAATAAGTGAAACTAGGCACTAACACCAAGATGAAAGTTCTTAGAAAGGAAATGTAAGGCTGTGTTTCAGTGGAATAACTCATATTATTACATATGTTTATTATGTCCCAAAACTTCATAATAATCTATTGAGCATAGGTTAACTACAAGAAAAAAGAATTGACCATCTTGATCACATCAAGGACGTGTAAGATTTACCATTCACAAGAGGTTTAATTATTCAAATCAATATGACAGCCAACCAAATGTTTGTGCTGCTGGCTGATTCATAAAAAGGGAAATCTATATGTTTTCACACAACTTCACAAGATCTCTTTCACCTATGGCATTGTCAATATGGTCATCTCAACCATAAAGGATTGAAGACGTTGCAAATAAAAGAGATGATTCATGGGTTGCCACAATTTATTGCTCCAACAATGGTCTACGAAGATTGCTTGAATGGAAAACAACACCGAGATCCTATTCCAAAGAAGAGTCACTGGCAGGTGTCACAAAAACTTGAACTCATTCATGCTGACTTATGTGGTCTCATTACTCCTACATGCAACAGCAAGAAGAGGTATTTCTTATGTTTAATTGATTATTATAGTAGAAAACATGGATTTACCTCTTAGTAGAGAAGTCAGAAGCTGTTAATTCTTTTAAATGATTTAAGAGTTTGGTTAAAAAGGAAGCAGTCTTGGCAATCAAGTGTTTGTGTACCCATAAAGGAAGAGAATTCAACTCTGAAGAATTCAATGAGTTTTGCAAGCAAAATGGGATTAAAAGGCAACTAACCATAGCCTACACTCCTCAACAAAATGGAGTGGCAAAAAGAAAGAATGGGACAGTGATGAATATGGTCAGATTGATGCTTTCAGGTAAAAACATCCTTAAAACATTTCTTGCCTGAAGCAGTAAACTGGGCTATGTGCTGAACTAGTGTCCAACTCTAGCCATAAAAGATGTGACTCTAAAAAATACTTAGAGTGGCAAAAGGCCTTCAGTTGAGCATTTCAAAGTGTTTGGTTTTGTGGCATATGTTCATGTGCTTGATGCAAAGAGAAGTAAGCTTGAGAACAAAAGCATTAGTTGCGTGTTACTTGGGGTGAGTGAAAAAACCAAAGGCTACATACGTTTTGATCCTAGAGCAAAAATGATCATAATAAGTCATGATGTGGTATTTGAAGAAGATAAGCAATGAGATTGGGATGCAAGCTACAAGGAAGAAATGTTCATAAACTTGGAATAGGAAAATGCCAACATAGAAGAAGAAAATGAAGCAAACAGGGAAGACGATGAACAAGTTGAGGAAGTTGGAAATATCTCCTTAAGTTCAACAGATGAAGAAACAAGAAATGACAGAAGAAAAAGAAATAGATAGCCGCCTATATGGATGAGAGATTACACTAGTTGAAAAGGGCTACCAGCAGAAGAAGAAAAAATTCATATGATGTTGGTCTTATCATCAGACCCAATGAGTTATGAAGAGGCAACAAAAAGCTCAAAATAGAGAATGGCCATGGATGTAGAAATCAAATCTATAAAAAAAAAAAACAAACCTGGGAACAGATTGAATTACCAGATGGAGTTAAAAAGATAGGAGTCAAGTGGGTCTACAATATTAAATTAAACGAAAATGAACATGGATAGGTGAACAAATATAAAGCACATTTAGTGGCCAAAGGGTACATTTAACAACATGGTGTGGATTACACAGAAGTGTTTGCTCCTGTGGCACGAATGGATACAGTAAGAATGATTATAGCTCTTGCAGCACAAAGAGAGTGGAAGATCTTCCAGCTTGATGTCAAATCTGCGTTTCTTCATGGAGAGATAAACAAAAAAATCTTTGTTGAACAACCGGGAGGATATGAGAAGAAAGGAAGTGAGCACAAAGTCTACAAGTTGCATAAAGCTTTATATGGCTTAAAACAAGCTCCTCATGCTTGGTTTAATCGTGTTGAGGCTTACTTCATTAAAGAAGGCTTTTAGAGAGGTCAAGAACAGACACTATTTATTAAGAAGAGTAAAGAAAGTATAATTTTTATTGTTAGTATTTATGTGGATGACCTCATATTTATTGGTGATGATGAGTATATGATGAATGATTTTAAGAATTTAATGAAAAAGGAGTTTGACATGACTGACTTGGGAAAGATGAGATTTTTTCTAGGCATAGAAGTTTTGCAAAAGCCTGATGGTATCTTCATTTGCCAAAGAAAATACACCATGGAAGTATTAAAGCATTTTGGTATAGAGGAAAGCAAGTCTGTCGGCAGTCTTATTGTTCCACAAAATAAAGTGAGCAAGGATGAATGAGGGAACAAGGTTGATGAAACATATTTCAAACAAATGATAGGAAGTCTTATGTATATGACTGTCACTCGTCCTGATATTATGTTTGTTATCAGTCTTATCAATTGTTATATGGCAAGACCAACAGAGTTGCATCTGCAAACTGCCAAAAGAGCTTTAAGGTACTTGAAAAGAACTATCAGCTATGGTATTCTATACAAGAAAGAAGGGCTAAAGAATTATTGGCCTTTACGGACAATGATTATGCTAGAGATATAGAAGACAGGAATATTACTTCGCGATATGTTTTTTTTATTAATGTAAGTGCAGTGGCTTGGTCTTAAAAGAAACAACCCATTGTCACACTTTCTACTATAGAGGCCAAATTTGTAGCAGCCACAACATGTGCGTGCCAGGCAGTATGGATAAGGAAGATTTTAAAGGAGCTAAGACACACTCAAGCAGATTGTATTACTGTAATGTGTGACAACAATTCAACCATAAGGCTGTCCAAAAATCCTGTCTTGTATGGTCGTAACAAACGCATTAACGTGCGGTTTTACTATTTAAGAAATCTCACTAAGGATGGAACTATCTAGTTGGTTCACTGTGGAATGCAAGACCAAATCACAAACTTAATGACCAAGCCACTAAAACTGGAGATGTTTTTTAAGCTATGGCAAGGGTTAGGTGTGTGCACGATTCCATAAGTAAACTAAATGTTACCCAACATTTAGTTTAAGGGATGGAGTGTTGAGTCTATTACGATTAAGTTGTTTGGTTTAGAGTTCTAGATAAAATAAAATCCTAACTTCCAGGATATTGGATAAGTTTGAGTTCTTTTCGTTGTGTTACCACGTACATGCAAACGTGGGCTGCGAATCTACTTTTTGTTTGAGTTTGTTTTCAGCTAGCTATTAAAACGCTAGCTACTGGAATAATGAGATAGAGTCATTCCTCCAATTGTTTGTCTTCTTGATTTTTTGTCTCTTCTAATAAATCAAGTCTTAACAGAAGCGGTAAAGCATGAATTGGACAAAGCATGAAGAGCATTGCAAGAAGAGAACAAGGGGAAAATTGTTGGTAATGACTAAAAAGAGAAAGTTTAACCACCTAATTAAAACTATATACAAATCCACAAGTATCAAACATATCGGGATTGACCACATTATTTAAAACTTCTCAAACAATTTCTTGAAATTAATTAAATTTGACTTACATATCTTTCTGAAAAGCATAAAAATATCTAAATTTGTATTTAGATATTAGATACGATCTTTTAGTTTTT
This sequence comes from Aquilaria sinensis, assembly GCA_005392925.1. Taxonomy (NCBI): domain Eukaryota; kingdom Viridiplantae; phylum Streptophyta; class Magnoliopsida; order Malvales; family Thymelaeaceae; genus Aquilaria; species Aquilaria sinensis. The sequence goes on from SMDT01003310.1 coordinate 189,409, forward strand.
AAATATTATTTTTAAAATGTTTTTAGGAATAATTAATATGAGAAAAATAGGTTAAAATCATTTTCCTAGGAAAATTAAAATATGAGAAATATAATAGATGAACGCCAATGGATGGTGATCCGGCTCCTCTCTAGTCACTGGTCAGCTCTTTAGCTCTTATCAAGTCACAACGTTCAAACTAACCATTTATCCATTAGCAATCAGGTTACTAGGAGTTACTCCAACTTTTCAGTCTATTTGGATACAATTAATAAAGAAAAGAGAATTAGAGAGAAAAAAAAAAAAGAAAAAATGAGTTATTTTCTCTTAATTTGGAGATGTGAAAAAAAAACATATAGAAGAAAGATGTGAGGATAATAACTTTCCATCTCCTTTACTTTTTACTATCCAAACAAATGAGTCATACAAATTTCGTTCCCCTATCCCTCAATCTAAACAGAATCTTAGTCATTGGTCATACTCTTTGCAAAAAGAAAATTATCCAAGAAGAAAAACAAAGAAAACACAAAGGTTAATTACACGTGTAAGTACTAACCTTTAATTATTATTCATATTCTAACCCTAACCTTCATTTTGTTCATAACGTGTCCCAAGCATCATTAAAATGTTTTGTTTTGATCTTTTTTTTTTTTTTATGGAACTCGTTAACTTGAATAAAAAATGCCACATTAGCATAGGATTTTAAAGGACAAAAGCTAATTTTAACCCTTGAGGAACTTTTCCCTTTACCCTAAAAGTCTTCAAAATTTTCTATTTAACAATCTGTCCAGCATCTTTATGATTCGACCCCAACATCAACATTGCGAATGCCTCATGTTCATCTCTCATGTCTTATCCTTTTTAGCACCTTTCTATGTCTATAGTTAAATCAAGAAATAAAAAAGATGGGAAATAGGAAGGACCGATGCTTGAAGCAGATAGATTGCGTTGTTAGATTAGGTCGAAACAGAGCACAGATGGGGAGGGGGCTGAGATTCTAAAAAGAGGTAGGGCAATTGGTTTTTACTTTTTAATTAGATTTTTCTTATGTTAGCAAATTTTGCGGATTGGAACAAAGCGTGATAACGGATAGCTAACGGCTAATTAGTCTTGATCAATGCAAACGAAAGCTTATTTATTTATTTATTTATTTATTACAAGTACAATATATTAGAAGTTATTTTTAAAAGGTTGGGAGTTAAAGTCCTGCTGCGCACAACCTCGAGGGCTTGTGGTGTAGTTGGACCATTTATAGAAGTTAGCTGCCATGGGTAGAATTTAAATTTAAGTATATTGTGCGCATATAATTCTATTTTTGAAATTAAAATGTAACAACCAAGAGCAGCTCTTGCAAAAAGATTTGTAATTATAGGATTATTCTTTAGAGAAAATAAGATTTGGGTTAATTATATTTTTCCCAAGGTTTGACATTAATTACATTTTAATCGTCTATGTTTAGATACCATTGCTTACCATCTATTATTTGTATGTTATTTTACATCTACTTTTAAAATTATAGTTTAAGTTATTTGATAATTACTCCCTTTTTGTTCTATATTCTCTGCATCATTTCAATTTTTTTACTTAAATTTGATTTAAATTTATTTATATTAATGTTTACTAAAAAAATTATATTTAGAAAATAAAACACCTATAGTTTTTTAATATAATTTTTTGAAAGAATTTTAGCAAATATTAGTATAAATAAATTTAAAGTCAAACTTAAATCAATAAACTAAAATGTTGCAAAATACTTGAAATAGAGGCAGTATATTTTAATAAATTTAAACTGTTTAATAATTATTTAATAGCTTCTAAATATTTTAGATTATCAATTTTTTCCTTCTTGATATGTAAATATCCACTTTTAGAGAAATTAAAGGGAAAATCTATAAATTTTGGCAAAGTCAAGTGAAAGAGTACCAAATTGCTTTCCGTAATCATCCTAAACAATCGTTTTCCCTGTGGATCGCAAGATTTTTCTTCTTTGGGCAAAAGTGTAATAGAGCTCCTAAATCTGAGAGGTAATTATTAGAATTAAGTATCAAGTTTCTCACTCAAAAGCATCAATATGACTGAATTTATCATCAAGATTTTAAAAGTATTAAATTTAATAGTGAACTTTACTTTTAAAATCAAATTTACCACCTTTATTAATTGACTGTCTAATAAAGGGAAAAAATAATAATTATAGTCTTTCATTTTTCCTACTTTTTTTACTATTTCCCTTACTTTATGTATCTGGCGATTATGTCATCTCCTTCAATCAATTACCCAATGATCTCTTTGTCTTCATTCTCAGTAGGCCTAGCTCATTTTCCACATTCGCTTTCTATTTTATCAACATCTTCGTCACTTACAAGTGATTAAACTCCTTAGCCCTCCCCCTCATATTGTCCAAGGCTTTTCCAGGAACCCTTGTTGGAAAACCCCAAGACTGGCAATGTATATGACATCAACATGCTTTGCAAGTTTAGCCATTGCTTGCAAGACGACTATGGTGTCCAACAAAACATCACTGAAGGTTGACGCTTGTTGCTCCAAGCAATCACAAGTGAGCTCATGTTGTCTCTTCAAACTCTCACGGAATAGCCGCCTCAAAATGAGAAGCAACAAGCTGCGATAAACACATGCTCCATTCCCAATTTGGGTTAGGATATGTGTTAGAAGCTATTGAGTGAGGTCGGAAGTAAGATACCAGGTTTGGAGATGCATCCAGTGAACTGATTCTTGAATAATATGGTATGATTATTAGATAAGCAAACTTAGAACATTAGTGGAAGAAATATGAAAAATCAAAGACCAAAACTATTATTCTTCACATTCAATTTAACGGTCACTTAAAGGAAGAGTGATAAATTTGGTTATTTTTGTAATGTTGGTGATAAATTTGATCCCAAAAGTAAAGCTCAGTATGAGATTTGGTACTTTTAAGAGTTTGATGACAAATTTGATCTTATCGATAATTTCGAGTACTAAATCCAAATTATAAATTACCCAGGATCAATATCGTAAATAGGGGCCAATCGAAGTCCCTCTTCAAGAGGGGGTGGGGAGGAGTACGTAGCAGTAGTACGTGTAGAATCTTTTAAATGCACCTGTGAGTCATTTCAGATCCGTGGTTTTCTGCTTTCCTCTTCGCCCTCTTCAGGGTCTCATTTACACGGTGATCTGAACATTTCAAATCTGAAAAAAAGGTCTGAAGGAGGAAAAAAAAAATTGGTCTGTAGAACCAGGCAGTTCTTATAGAAGAGAACAGAACGAAGCTTTCATTCTCAGATCTAACAACTACCGGGTCAGTTCCGGCAGATCACTTCAGTGGTTAAGATCTGTCTCACGACTTTCCGGTAATTTGCCCTTACTTTTCCCTGGAAAATGACATTGAAAGTCCTTATTGCGTTGACTGGACTCAGATCTGGTTTCTCTTGTTTTATATTCTGGTGGCCTTTCTGGATCTTTATTTTTGACTTTCGATTTTCCGTTGCTGTGTTTTCCTTTACAGTTTGTTGGATGAGTTAGTCTGAGACGAGGCGATAGAGTTTTGGTCTTCGCTCTTCTGCTGATCTTTTGCTGAGTTTCGATTGAATGACTATAGAGATTACTAAAGTAGAGTACTTTGATGATACTTTCTGTTGGATCTATCTTGGAGGAGATTTAGGAGTTTATTTTGAAGATTTTTATTGGATTTGATCCTGAAGGTATTGACCTGTGAAGGTTTGGATCTACTAGGCGCTTTGTTCTCAGAATTTGTAGAAGTTTTTACAAGGTGAATTATTTGTTCAAGAAGCTTTTGATTATTGAGATAACTATGGAGACGCTAGTTGTTTCGCAGCACCGAAGTCAGTACTATGGGAAGGTTAGGTCCCATGGGCCGGGCCGATCTGGTTCTTCACCTTCTAGGAATTTCAGAGATATCAATTGTAGGACTTTTCAATCCGGGACAGGTTTACTCCCAACTCCTTACAAGGGTAATGTTAATTCAGCAAACAAGCAGGCGGCTTTTTCTCGATCGTCGTCTGTTCCCTCCCCCAAGGCTCAGTCTCCTGGTGCTAATTCTGATAATGTTGATAGCACTTGCTCTCCTAAGACACCTGCTCATAGTGTGAAATCCAACTCCAGTGATGAGAAAGAGATGAAGACCACTGCCAGAAGCTCACCAATCCCTATCAATAAGAAATATATGAAAAGTGAGAGGTCTTCGAGGGACAAGATCTGTGGAGAATCATTTTCATTCTCTGAGCTCTGGGCTGGACCTGCCTATTCAAACTCCCCACCACCAAGTTCTTTGCCAATCCCCAAATTCTCACTTAGAGCAAAGAGAACTATCTCCCTTGATCTGCCAGCTTCTGACACTGTTATTAATATTCACCCAATAGCGAAGTCTGCACCTGCATCTCCATCTAGGGACCATGATTTGTCTTCTGCAAAACTTTTCCTAAGTGCTGACTCTGCTACCAAGACACTCCGCCGCATTCTCAACCTGGATATTGCGGATGACTAAGGTTCTAGGGGCTGTAGGCTCCTGTAAATATTTCTATTTCGCAGTTTACTGGCATGGAGGTTGTATGTAGAGTCAATAAATTGATTGGTAGTTGAGTTGGATCAAGCTTGGTTATGTGTTGCTGGTAGATGGGTGGTGGTGCAAGCAGAAGTAATGGGTCAGGTGGGTTGGCAATCTCCTGAATTTGGGTTGTGAGTGAGTGATTTTTGGGGGAGTGATTTTGTTGGTGAAAATGTCTTACAACAGAGCAAGAGATACCAAAGCATGGATTCTGCTGCAAGCAGTCAAGATGTTAGCAGGGGTTGCTTGTGTCCTGTGTGATACAAGAGACATTCCTGTGATGTATTCTGCTCAAATTCTGACGTCATTACATCATGTTCTCTGATGGGCTGACTTTCTTGTCTTAGTTTCTTTAGTGTATTGTAGGGTTATTCTGTCAGATACCGTGTATATGCTTTAGGACACTAAGCATTCTGCTCTGTCAAATCCATTAGCCCTCCTTTTTCTGTTCTTCTCTGCATCTCGTCTTGCTGGTTTCTATTAGATTATCCTTCCTCTTAGGTAGCCGAACTTTGCTTATTATCTTTTCCACCATGTTCCATTTACGCCTAAGTGGCTGTGAAGATGACCTTTCTCTTTCAACTAGTCTCTCTATCACGCCTTCATCAATTGACATCTTTTCTCTTTATCTTTAACCTTTAGCTAGGCTCTAACCCCAACACTCCTTGTGGGTGTTTTCCTCTCATACCTTATTCCTGTATTTTTTGAAGGGAAAAGTGTGAAAGGAAACTCTGCTTTCTGCTTCAGCTTGTTACTTTCCAGGGTTCTTTAGTGTTTCTTTGTCCTGTTGTAAGCCAGTTTGGTTCTTAGTGTTCCAGAGTAGAGTCCCACCCCTGATAATTTTTCAGCTCATGATGCCTATGTTTCTTGGAGATTGCCTGACCTACACAAGGTACTATATTACTCGAGCTAGGTACAATTTTCCTTTTTGGATTAAGTTGGAACCCTTGTTTGATTGTTGCTATAACATTTGTGGTCTGCGCTGCAGGTAACTGCTGAAAGGAGAATGTGTGGAGGTCTGGTAGGTGTGTGCCCCTGTCATGTGCAGTAGTGTTTCCGTCTTGTGATGATCTCTGTGAGTTTATGTCTGTCTGATCAGTTGTAGCTAAGTAATTTGCATGCCAAATGGCAGTGATGGCTGGATTCAGGTGTTCCTAGATCCGCCTTGTGTCAGACTGTGGCCGTTGCTCGTTGCTAGTTGTTTGGTTGGGTTTCATTTCAGAATGTAGCCATATATATATGTAATTGTAGTCTCACCAGTATGACAGTCGGTGGCGTAAATGTTATGGTTTTATGGTTGCAGTGTTGAGGTTCTATTCTATCTATGCTGGCATATCATTTTCGAATGAAATATAAGTGGCATGGCCAACATAACAAATACTAGATGGATTCATGTGTCCATAACAAATGCTGGCGTAGGAGCCTTTAAATGGAGTGGATGGATACAAACATAGAATGGATCGGATGCATGTGACCTGCCCCGGGACTAGATGAGAATAATAATATCTTCATTCCGACCTTTTAACAATCAGATATCTGACCTTTTAACCCAAGAACTAGAGTCGGCTCCTAAAATGCTTGTAACTTTCGACTCGTGTCGTGCCTTACTTGCCGGTGGCTTTCACGGGATCTTTCAAAAGGCTCAAACCCTAGCATATGCTCAGCTCTGAAGTCAATATATTTGGTCCAGTTTGTGTTTAATAACTTTAGTTTAATCAATTTGCTTGCATAGTGTAGCAATTAGATAATAAAATAAAATAGTGGCCTTGTCTTCCCCCACTAACATCTCTTAAAAAGAAAACAAGGGCCATTTGATGAAATGTTATGTACGGCATAGCATCACATGGTCGGTTAGAGTTCAAAGATATTTTATCTTAAGTCAAAAAATTGAAATTTCTTTGAAATAATATAAGAAAGTATTTGACTTAAGTTTGACTTGAATTTATATATATTTTTATTTGTTAAAAATTATATTTGGAAACAACATGATTTATAGTTTTTAAATATAATTTCTTCAGAAAATTTTTTATAATTTCTTCAGAAAATCTTTATCAAATAGTAAGATAAATAAATTTAAGTAAAAAACTGATGGAGTAAACATTTGGTACCAATGAGTAAATAATAGAAATAATAGGGGATAGAGGGTGAGAGATTATAACTTTTGTCAACCTCTTTGTGAACCAAGAGTCTTATACTTATCTGGTTCTTACCACACGAAGTAAGCTGAGTTTTGTCCACCCTCCCTTCCCTTTAATTCAATCAATCTTATCCGAAGCTTTGAACTAGAATTGGACCCTTGCAATTGAGTGCCATTTTTCTCTCCGATACACATTACTTCGCTTGATCACGGAAAGAGTCTTCACACAGAAAAGGCAAAAATAACAAAAGACCTTTTTATTGATATGATAAAATACTTCGAGTTTGATTTTGAATTTAGGATTTTGGCATAATGATTCAATCCATGTGTTTATGGACAATCCCTATACCTTAGGTTTAGCGCTGGAACCGTGACAAATTGTAAGACAAAAGTCTCTTTCATTTTTGTAGAATTCTTTTTTACTCAACTCTTTTATAATGATTTTTAAGTTTTAAAAGAGAGAGAGAGAGAGAGAGAGAGAGAGAATAAGTTAAGCAATTTGCGGTATAGGCATGCTATGAACAGCAAAATAAATTATTGTTATTTGAGAAAAAAATTTCATATTTTTTTATATTCAGAAATGTTTACAACTAAGCAGGGATGTAATACAGTTGGGAAGGGAAGGGCCGTTGGCCCCTAGAATTCTTAAGATTTTTTATTAGGGGCAGTTAAATATGATATGAAATTGTAAAATAGTAAATTTAGGTCCTTATTTGTAAGTTTTGGAATTAGTAATGAGATTTGCTGCATTTTACGCCTTTTTAATGGTTTAACTTTTAACTGCTGGAACACAAACAAGACAAAATACAAAATAGAAGACAGTTGCACGCCCCTGGTTTTCTCTTCAATAATTCGCATTCTCACTGTGGCTTCGTTGTTCGCCTCCCGCTGTGCATCTCATCCCATCGTCGCTGTTCGGTGACTTCGGTCAGTCCGATTAGGCTTCTGGTTCTGGTTACCCCGTTTAATTTCTATAATCTTTTGTTCTTTTTCTGCCATCCGGCGAACTCTCTATCTTATTAGGTTAGTTTTTGGCTTCCTGGTTTGGTTTGTTATCTTAATTATCTGCCATATTTTCTTTATTTAGTTCTATCCGGCCTCCCCTATGTGCGATTTTTCGATTTTTACAAATTTCAGTCAACAATCCGAGAAATGAGAAGTTCTGATTTTGGCTTGTTGCTTTTGGAATTTCCTTACTTAGAAACTGAGGTTTAATGGAGACATTGCGGAGCTTTTGAAATTAAGCTTGTGTTTGAGTATAAAAGAAGAGTTCAAGTCTTTTGATATTAATTTCATTTATAATCTTGCATAGAAATATTATCCCATTAGTTTTTTTTTTAAAAACATAAACATAACTTGATATCACTTCAATTGCAATATTTTTATCCTGATTTTAGTAATTTATAAAATCAGAAGGATTGTAATCAATTGCTAAAGACTTAGCAACCGCAAGAAAGTCAAGTTATAAATTTCTTGTTAATAGATTGATCCGTTTCATATTGACTCTTTATATGTCAACTACCACTTCAGAATATATTTTTTCAACTATGAAAATTGTCAATATGAAATTAGTAAGATGGAGTTGGACAGTGATTTTCTTGTTGATAATTTACTTTTGTATATTGAAAATGACCATACAAAAATTTTCAGTATGAAAGCAATACTTGATGATTTCAAAAACTTAAAGGAGCATCTTTTTAAACTTTGATCAGTTATAAACTTTTAAATTAAACTTAATTTTTTTATACTTTCAATTTCATGTGTTTTTATGTAACATTATTTGATATTTCCTATTATTGATTGTAACTTTGTACATAATAACAATTTGCCTCAACCTTAGCCCCGCCCCTAGGCTTATATACTGGCTACGTCCTTGGAACTAAGAGTTTGAGAGAGTGGTTATTAAAAATGAAGGATAAACGGTACGTTTTTAGAAATTTGGAAGATTATAGGTCACATTTTGACAATTTTGTTACTCTGGTCTTGGGCAGGCATGGTGAACTGGGGCCGTCATTGCCCGGACCTGTGTCCCTGTTTTCAACTCTTCTAGCTGCAAGGACAAGAATAACATACTTAATTCATAGCCATATGACAACATCATTGACTTAAATTCTAAAATGATAACTCAACTTTAACCATTATGCCTGTTAGACCATCAAATTATTTTGTTTTACCCTCATAAACTCATCAAACTTATTATACTACCTGATAAGGCATGCAAGCAAAGCCTTAACTGCAAAATTACTCAAGTTTTGGTCCAATATTGTCATTTTTCCAACCTAAGAAGTGACAAAAGTAGAGATGTTAGCGGATAATCAGGCCGACGAGAATCTTGTTATATCCTACCCAACAGGTCGGTTTTTCTTTTTATAATTAAACGGATTTGAGGCGGATATGAGTTTTTTTTTTTCACCCGTTAGATATGGGTAGGATGCAGGTTTGGGGTCCACCTGCCCCAAATCCTACCCATATATGTATATGCTATTATATATTTACCAAGGTGTTAAATTTATGTATAAGGTCTAGATTTTTATGTGTCTTCTCATGTTGGCTTATTGTATTGTTTTTCATTATGTTTATAATGTACTGATTCTGGAGTTCATTTTTTGTAGTGTGTTGATGTATTTGGAGTGTGAATTTATGTGTAGTGCTCCATTGTGGTGTCTTTTCTATTTTTTCACATACTAATAATGTTTTTGACGTCTTTGATTGATGTAATTTATAGCTTCTTGCTTAATTTTTTTTTTTTGTGTGTATGATTGTAAAAGTGTGGTGGATGGATGAGTTTTAACCCAATCCTATCCATATAAAAATGGGTAGGATATGGGTACTAAAATTATTTACACAATGGGTGATGGGTAGGATAAGGGTAAGGCATCTAACATAGCAGGTAGAATGTGATATTAATTTTATCCTATCCAAATCTGACCCATCGGCACCCCTAACAAAAGTAGTAGTAAAAGTATGACCATGTTTCAATCATCGTGACCACTTATCTGCTATTAAAAGGAAAAAGAGAAAGATCATCCTTAATCATGTACCTCTCCCACTGTGAGGTTTGATTATATTTTGAAAATTTATGCTTTTGGTCCACAACCGCAACTTCATAAAATTTTCATTTGATGCGCTCAATAATTTAATAGGCAGAATTTATGTTGCCGTTACTGGATTTCCTAAATTTATAAGCATTTTGAGATTTTATTTAACACTTTTTTGGTAAAAAAAGCTTACAATATTGTACAAACTAATAGTATAAGACTAAAAATAAAAGGCTTATATATAATACCGGCCACCGAAATTGGACTACTTGTCCCTGCACACCGAATGAGAAGAAGAGAATCGGGTCAAACCTTACTTTCCATGTAAACAAAAATAAATTTAGAATGGTAACTCACAAGTAATTGAAAAAATCCAAATAGAGAATGAATGATCTATTAAATTAACATACCAATACTTGATTGAGCTAAGAAACCATCTAAATACAAATTGTGGATGATGAATTAAACAAATGAAAAGAAATAATAAAAATACACCATCACATGATCTATTATTGAGGAATGCCTCATTCAATCATTCCCTTGTATGTTTGTCACCATTGACTTGTTTATGGATAGTATATGTCACATACACATATTAAACATATATGTTTTCCAATATTAGTCTTCATTAATTAGGATAATTGCAAAAGTAGTACATATTTTTGGACAAAAAAAAAAAAGAAGTGACAAATATAATTGCAGGCACTCAACGGCGGCCGCTCGTCTCACTGTGAATTTGGGATAGCGTAGCATATGACTTTTTCCTTAACTTCAAAAGTTAATATATTTACATTCTCGCCAATGTGGCGTTGTGGCAATGAGGACGCATGCCCAGGTAGCTGGCTTAGAGTTTGAACCCTCTCTCTCTCTCTCTCCCACTTGCACGGTTATAAATAGATGCCAAATGTAGTTTGACGTCTTCCAGATTTCAAGAAATTACGTAACATAATCACAGATATTCCCCTTTAAATATATTTGTAAAATACTTTTTTTTTTTTTATAATCATGATCACTGTATTTACTGATTCCTTTTTATAAAATATCATCGTTAGTGATATAACTTTCGTGGAAGGATGAAGTAAGCGGGGCCTAGCTATATAATAATGTCTGTTGCTAATTCATGTTGAAAAGGACTTGATGTTTTAGTCTGGACTTATCTTTGCATAAGTATCAAATTTCCCAACCACTACTATTTTTTTAACGCCCCCGTTCCGGCGGTTTTGTATATGCACGAGAATTAAAAGCTAGATTGAAACTATATGATCATTTTTTCATTAAAAATAGTCTATATTGTAAATACGCCAACTTATTTAATTTCTCATTTGAATCCATTTAAAATCCGGTATCAGTAACAACTTCTATAAGCATAAGCTCATCGTTTTACCCCTAGAGCTAGCCTCCTGGTTTTAAGCATCAAATGAGGTAAAAAAGACTCCTCTCTCTCCACAATAATTTTTCTTGATAATTGATTCAGAATATAAAAAGAGAGAAAAAAAAATTAAGCTTTTTATCTGAATCAATATATCAATAGTAAGGTCAGTATAATTGGAATTTGGAAATGAGGTCGCACAAGTAGCGTATAAATGCTGGTATGTGTAAAACCAGCAAAGTTGATTAAAATATGTTTTTCATTTTACCTTGTTGCCTTGCATGATTGTCTAAATACATTGGAATATTATGTTGTAAAATTAATAAGAACATGTAAGTTTCAATCATATATCAATACCTACTGAAACTGAGGGCCAGATGGCCAGAATTGAGAAATCTGTGGACAGCCCAGAGTCATCATTGTTTTGCACGTAACATTTTCTTTTTTTTTTTTTTTTTAGATTTATCTTTTTCTCTTTTATTGAAATAAATTCGACAGGTACACTGTAGACATACAAGTCAAAACATAAACAAAATAGTCTACCAAAATCTCATCCTCTCTTATCTCTATTTTCAGGTGAGAGGGCAAGGGGGAGAAGACCTAAATAAACAAAGAAGGAAAGAAACAATGGCAATCTCTGATCTGTAGGATCAATCATATATTCTCAGAACCATTGCCAAATCCCTGGCCTAACTCTCCTCCCCATCCAAGAGCATTTCTTGGTAACGGCACTCCTGGCTGCAGAAAGCCTTCTCTCCCCTGTGCATACAATAAAAAAATTTAGAGATAGATCTTAATCAAATTAAGATTTGATCTTGGTTAATTTTTACTAACAAAATTTTTTCTTTATCTCTTTGATGATGCTAATATATTATTAACAAAAGTTAAAAATTTTACAGGCGCAGCAATGTCTACAAGTTGGGGATGAAGGAGCGAACCTGTAGATGAAAATGTCATTTTTCTGCTCGAGATTCTTCTTGCATGTGTGGCAAAAGCTTAGAAAACTCCCCGGCGCGGGGTTGGGTTCGGGCAAAACCCAGTGGCTTTCTACTATGTAGTTATCGAATATATGAGTCGTCTTGGGATTCGGCCCATGCGAAATCACGCACGTGTAATCCTCGGACAGCTCCATTCCGCTCACAGGGATGAATCCGGTGAAAGCGGTTGGGGAAACGGCATCCCCTGTTTGGATTCCGGGAAAACACGAGGGAGGCCGTAGATTCCTGGTTTTGATCCCGAAATCGGTTGGCGATTTGGGAGACACAGTGGGAGAATCACGAGGGATCTCAACCCTCAGTTTGGTTCCAAACAAAACCCGTCTGTGGGCTCCGAACGTAGCGTCCTTTTCGTCTCCGGCGGGCAGGTTGTCGGAGATTGCGTCGATGAGGGCGAGGCCGATTCTTTTCGGATCCAAGTTCTCCCGGGGTTTTTGAGGCTTCCCCGGGGAAATATTTGGAGATTTGTGCTGGCTGGTGATGTCGAAACCGAAAGAAAAGAAGGGCTTAGTGTCTAGAATCGAAGTGGGGCTTTTAACAGGGTCGGTGTCGTACAGAACTTTAGCAGTGAAATCTTTGAATCTCGGTGAGCCAAAGAACGATTGAATCTGTCTCGCGTAGCTTTTCTGGGTTGGTGATGGCTGGGGGCTCTGATCAGCCATTAAAGCAGCTTGCTTGCTTGTTGTCACTGCTCTTGGCCTGTTCCTCAGCATTACTCAATAATCTCTTTAGCCTTCAAACAGAGAAAGGATAACCGAATTAAAGTTGAGTTTTGTAAACTAAGAGAATCTTTGGAACTAGCTAGCTGATTAAATGTTTATGCAGCTGAACTGAACGCACCTGAAAATCTTGGGGGTTGGATCAGAGATCAGAGAACATAATCCTGATTGCTGCTTGGGATCTTACACCTGAATATATAAATGTCCTTCTGTATTAAAGGTATTGCTACTTGATTCTTGAACAAAATCAGATTTCTAAAAGCCTTTTCCTTCAAAATTACTCTCACTAGTACTTGAGATTCTACTTTGTGTTAGCGGAATTGCTCCTCTCCTCAACGGAGCTGTAATATAAGATGTGAAAATTGGGTAAGAATTTGCTAAAGAGAGATTAAAAAGGTCAGTAAGAAAAAAGGGAAAGCTAAAAGGGTGGAGTTGTATTGATGAGTGTGCCTTTTAAAAGGGTGGGACTTGGAGAGAGAGAGAGAGAGATGCGTATATGCATGAAAATTAGTGGGTTGCAGATAAAAGGCTGGCAAATTTGGTTGCTTTATCCAAGAGAGGTGATTGATGTGAGTTTTGTTCGTTTGTGCGTACTTTTTTTTTTAAAGTTTTTTCGTTCAGGACTTTTAATTTTTAATGGTGTTTTGTCGTGTTTCCATTGTTCTCTTTTGTCAGCCTCTCGACTCTCGCCCAATCTTCTGACAAGAAACGCACTCAGAGGTAATGAAATGATCACCCCCTCACGCAGTAACTTCTCTCTTCACTTCACATCTTACTTTTGGGTAAGTTGCACAAAAGGGCCCAAAAATATGCCCAATATCGCACATTTGTCCTGAAACTAAAAAATACTACAGTACATGATTGGTCTTGAACCATACTTAACACTACAGTGTATATTATCTACACAAATTCTTTATTTATTTGGAGATGGAAATAACATATAGTGTTTATGCAGTGGGAATTGAACAAGGCAAAGAAAACCCAAATGAAAGGAACCCTAATCCCACGGATGGGCCAAGGTTTAGACACTAAGGGATATTTATGGGTAAGGCCATGAACTGGTGTTTTGGAGTGATTTCACACCGCTGTTGCACGCCTTTCTTTGTTTCAAGTGCTGCTATATATATGCGTGCAATTAATTGAGAGTGGTACAAAGGATGTATAATTGTAACGTGCATAAAATGTAGGGCCGATTGTATACAGTTTCATAGTTTTAGGACCGAAGTGCTATAAAACATAGTTTTGGCAGGTTAGCTTTACTATGATGGTATTGGTTTACTGAAAAATCATTAATTAAAAGAGAACTGAGTAGAAGAAATACAACAACCACAACAATGGAAGATGTTTGGACTCTATCAAGACTTGGAGCTAGATCTAAAGTTAGGAAGACCCATAATTTGAGTATTAAACAAAATCTACCATTATAATAGCACATGCATTATTCCCGGTTACTCAGCAGATCACAAGAAAACAACGACTTGAAGTGAACCATTAGAATGATTTTCATTGTTTAATAATATAAGTTCTACATATATGTTTTTACGAATGGAATTTTTACAAGTTTATGTGTCTGATTTTAATTGAGGTAGAATTGTATTATATATAGTACCAACCCACTCAATTAAACTTGAAGTTGTCAAAATTTTTCTGTTTGTCACCTAAATTTAATCTTATAAAAAAAATATGACTATCTTTTTTAGATATAAGAAAATAAAAAAAATTAAACTTGAAGTTGTCAAAATATATGGCACTAACACCATTATCTATTTTCACAACTTTCTATTTGGATTAAGTGAAGATGCAGAGTGATGGGAAAAATTGATATGACTATCTTTTTAAGATATAAGTAAATAAAGGGAATGAAGAGTTATTATCTCCTCACTCCCCCATTAATATATATTTTTTTTCACTCCTTCAAATTGGGGGAAGAACTAATCTGCCCACTTCTCTCACCTTTTTTTAATGCTGGAAATATATGAGGGCGAGGAATTGAGGATTTGAACTTAATCAAACAAATGGAAAGATGAAAAGAAAAATCCTACTAGGGATTGATAATTTTAGTCCGTTCACAAATAGCTATGTGCTGCGATCTTTCAATATTAAAATTAAACTAGATGCTCTAAGTTTCTAAAAATTAATTGCAAATCAAAATTTCGTTGTGGGCATTGAGGATATCGTTTTTAGCTTGTTGTCTCGGCTCGTTCCTGGGTATCATATTCCCTAGGCCAAAATGCGCATATGGTCCTCCAACTTGGCAAATTCGAGCAAGTTAGTCCTTTTTGTTTAACTCAGTGTGAGTTAGTCCTCTAACTTTCCAGATTAAGCGTGTTGTCCCTAAAGTCTACTAAACTAAATGATTTAGTCTACATATGACAGAAAGCGTCCAGCTTGAAACCTTTTAACTTAACGCCATTTGTTCGAGCGTCTTAAAAACAAACGTCTGTTGCCGACGGTCGGGCACTTTTCGACAGAGATGTGAATCGACTCCAACTCTTGATGAATTGACGAAATCAACCTCGATGCTCCCACTTAGCGAATCAATCAATTCTGTAAAGATGTGACCCACGGTCTCGCCTTCAACAGATCTGGTTTTGTTTCGCTCCTCTTTTAACAATTCTAGAAGCTTCAACCCACGTTCTTTCCTCCATTTGTGAAATCGAGCCCAATGCTCCCACTTCTAACGCTCCAATTGGCTCCCACTTTTGGCATTCACATCATCTCCCACTCTAGCAAGCTAATCAACGAATCGACTCCAACTCCTGGTGAAATGGTTGTTCAAGTAGCAAGGGACCAATGGGAGGAGATGCAAGACCAATAGGAGAAGGGAGACTAAACTGACGCGATGAGAGGAAAGACGAGACTGACAGCGAGGGGAAAAAGAAGGCTGGCAGGAAAAAGAAGTCAACGCCAACGGGGAAGAGATCGGGCGGCATTGGAGAGATAAGTTGACTGTTATGAGACAAAAGAAACGCTGTTTGTCATTCCATACACCGAAGGACTAACTCACTCAATTTTTTAAATTTGAGGGACTAATTCACACTGAGTTGAAATTAAATGACTAACTCGCTTGAGTCAGCAAAGTTGGAGGACTATATGTGCATTTTGATCTATTTCCTATGTTCCATAAGGAGAGTGGGATCTATATTATTTCAAAAAGTTTAAGAATATCATATCTCCTTTTTGTATATG
Organism: Aquilaria sinensis; assembly: GCA_005392925.1. Taxonomy (NCBI): domain Eukaryota; kingdom Viridiplantae; phylum Streptophyta; class Magnoliopsida; order Malvales; family Thymelaeaceae; genus Aquilaria; species Aquilaria sinensis. The sequence goes on from SMDT01003310.1 coordinate 205,396, forward strand.
TATATGAAACGTAATCAAACTTGTCACTTAAACCAATATATATGCCTTCGTTATATCTCCTTTATGTTGTATCTTAGGTGTCATTCATTTTAGTTGCATAGAAAAGTTAAAAAGTGCCTATGATTTTTTTGGACAATTGGAGTACTAAAAAATAGGGCTTGTTTTGTGGTCTGAAAACCTTATTTAACATTATTATTAGCGCAAGATTAACATTTTTAATGGTTAACTACGTATATGTTAAGATAATTAATTTATCATATATAATTTAATTTGATATCAAAATTTGATTCATTTGATTCTTTTTTAATGTTTCAAATGGAGTTCCATAATGATAACAGGAGGTCATTTGTAGGTTTTAAAATCTACCTTTACCCTTCTCTTGTTGATAGTGTTAACTAGTGAAGAATATGGGTCAATTGCATCATGGTCTCTAATCTTTTACTACCTCCGTCCCAATTTACTTGAAACGTTTCTCTGGGTACAGAGATTAAAGTGTATGTAATTTGTGTTATTTTTTTATGTAGTAAAAGTTTAAATAATAATTAAAAAAGGAAATATTCTTTTTAGGGTTTTGTGCAGTGAGAGATTGAGTGAAGATTAAAATAAGAGTTTTTATTGGGTTTTGTATAAAATAATAATTTAATTGTTTAAACTTTTTTAAAATAGGAAACGTTTCAACTTTTTGAGACATCTCAAAAAGGAATACGTTTCAAGTAAATTGGGCGAAAGGAGTATTATTATACCATTTTAGATCCTAAACTCAATATATTTCTTATAATAGGAAATCTCTAATCTCGTTTAAGTGTTTCATGTTGACCCTTTTGTGGATGAAAACCATTAGTATGGATGGAAAAAAAAACCATAGTCACATAAAGTTGACTACCATTAGCCATAACGGCACAATAAATCTTAAACATCTACCTAAATATCAACTATTATCGATAACATGGAAAAGAAAGTAAAAAATGAAAAAAAAAATAAAAGAATCCTGCAAATATCTTCGTCACCCTAGTCCCTCACCACTCAAACCTCTTCTTTCTCCCCCTCCCTTGTCACCACTTTTACCTTTGCATGCACTCCTTTATCGTCACCCTTGGTGGTCGTTTGGTAAGTGAAAAGCTCCTCGTCATCCTAGGTGTCACCAGGTGTGGCAAATCCCACCTCTTCTTGACCTCACCTCTGTTTTTCCCAACTCTAAGATCATCAACACTATAGGTGTAAATGGGTATGGCTTTTATTAGGCTACCTGAGCTCAAGCTCGAATTTGAGTCTATTTTCAAGCTCGGTACTTAAACAAGCTGAGCCCGGACTTAGTAAGATTTGGCCTTATATCTTATCGATCCAAATTAAGCCTTCATATAATATCCCATCATGCCCAATTTCCTTGACTCCATGTGCCCTAAAGTGAGCCCAACTTAGCCCAAACCAACAAAAACCCTAACTTTCTCCTTTTTCTCCTTATCCCCTTATGTTTGCTTATTTTATCTCTGTCGGAGCTTGTATCGATCCCTATACTCTCTATGCTGAACGCTTAATTGGCATCACAGTGGTCCCGGCACCCATAAGATAAAACTGTCAGGATGCTCCATCGGCTGTGCCTTCAATTACAGCATTTTGTCTGATTACATATATGGTCAGCAAGGAAATCATAAATTCTCCACCTTGATTGAAGTGTGGCTTCTCCACCAAAGGCCGACACTGATTGCCGCCATTGCTGTTGGTTTTCTAAGAATCCAGTGGTTTGAGTCCGTTTTTCGAGCCATAGACGAACAGGTCTAGGATTGAACATTTGGAGATAGGGGTTGGATTAAGTGATAAGAAAGTTCAATAACTTCAAGTGACAATTATCAAATTCTAAAGACTTTCTTGAAGGTTTTTCTTTTCCTTTTTTCTTCTAGGAGAGCATTAGGAATAATTACAAGTTTGGTCCTTGAGATTGTGTTTTTGCCATATTAGTCCTCAAGTGTTAACTTCGTACAACTAAGTCATAATTGTAATTTGAGCCTCGTGAGCTTATGGCAGAGATCAAGCCCCCTCCTCAAGACTCAAAATTCAAGCTCAAACAATTCAAGCTTGAGCCCAGATAGTATTGATAAAATGGGCTCGAGCTCGATTTTGCCCCTTTACACCCGTAATCAACAAAAAAAAAATGTTGTTGTTCACCAGGTTAGAAATTACCACCAACAAATTTCCCTTCTCTAATTGCGGCATTGTGTTGCATCATCTTCTAGAGGAAATTTGGGCTATTGAGGAGGATTTTATTCTAGCAAAGTTTAGAACTTTGGGCACTCAAATGGTATCTGAGAACATTTTATGTGGGAATTTGCTGGTTTTGGCAGGTGGGTTGAACTTGTTTATTTACGACGTCGTGGAAAAAAAGTTTGAGCCGACGAAAACCAATTCCTTCTCCAAGTTGAGGTATGTATGTAGTGAGCTAAGCTATGATTGCTACTTCATTTAAGTCAACGTGGCATTGTTAATGCTATTTGATAACCTCTGTAAGTGCATCATTGACATGCTTAAGTTTGGGGTGTTTAAAGAGTTGGCTCTACGACTTGGAGAAGGAAGGGGTTTGGGTCAAATGAGTGTTGGAAATGGATGGGTATTTTAGGCAGTACCCACAGAAGAAATACAAGAGCAAGCCATGCTAGTGGAGAAGGGGGGAGTGATTGGGAAGAAATGGGAATAGCACAGGTTCTTGGGTTGCCTCTCTATTGGGTTCTTTTATTTTTGGGTTCCTTTATCATGTCATCGATAGTAGTTGACACATGTGTGGGTGTTTATGATTTATCGAGCCTTTGTAGCTAATGGCAATCAAGTTTGTGCCACTATGGCAGTTTTTGTCCATATTTATGTTTTCCATCCACAAAAAGTCCAAAAATGGAACACTTAAACGAGATTAGGAATTTTCCTTTCAAGAAATCGATATTAGGGTCCAAATTCATACAATAATAAAGGTTGAGGGCCACAACTGCAATTAACCTGCATATATACTATTTGGATAAGTAGAGAACTGTATGTACAAATAAAAAATTGATATAAATTATAATTAATGTTTTAGTAATTTAATGCCCAAATCAGTAACTCTTTTACAATTATAAATTACAAATCAATAGCTCTTTTACAATTATTTAACACACACACACACACGTATGGACCTTTCATACCTCGTATATGCTAAATAAGGGTTAGGAAGTACTGTAGCTGAACAATACAAAATGGTTAGGCCTAAAGTGAACCGTACTAGCCCAACCCAAAAAACTTTCTAGAAACTAAAAAACAAAAATTATGGAAAAAATCCCTCAATTCTAAGACTTTTCCTTTCTGGCGCTCATACTTTTCTGTCTGCGATTTGACCCCCAATTTGCAGAATTTAAATCTTTAAACTATTGCTCTTTATTCTTTAGTTCTCCAACTTTACATTCTTGCGATTTGTCTCCCAGATAACGAGTTGGCGCAATAACTTGTGGCCGATTTCCTAATACCTATCTAAGACACACTTTATTAGGCTTTTTTTTTTCTTTCAGTTCATAGTATACGAGTGCTATTTGATTTTAAACCTCTGCTCTCCTCTTATATATCCAAAAGTTATTACTAGTGGTCTATTACTAACTACAGATCGGTGTTTTTTTTCCCTGACCATCTATATATGATGATATATCTATTTCGTAAAAAAATGATTGGTTGCTTTTTGAGGGGGGAGGCATAAATTTAACGAAATTCGGTTTGGAAGGCATACGATATTAATTAGGCTGATTCGACCTAATCTTTGGCTTTTCAAAGCTTAACAAGTTTGTTAGCACCCCTGTCTTGAAAATCACGATAAACATTTCAACTGATACGCTTTACCCTTACCCATGCCATAAATAGATAGCTGTCTAGGTGTCTTGCTTGGACATATCACACATATACGATTAATTGTTGGTTCACGCATTGATTAAGAAATTTTAAAATTCAGTGATAATGACAGGAGCAGTATTACTCTAACATGCAGAGGTTGACATTTCCTCTCTTTGTTTTTCCAAAAAAAAAATTCTCTTTATAGGCAATTCAAGTGAAATATGAGAAAAGTTAGAGAACCGGTGTTCTGTTTTCAAGTTCCCCGCTTACAACAATATGCAGGAAACTCAGAAATCTAGACCTCGAGTTATATATAAGGAGCTGGGAAATTATCAGTGAGAGAGAATACGTCAAGTATTAGATAATTGAATCTTTAAATGTTACTACATCTGTCCTAAAAAAATGTAATATGTTTTATTTTGTATCATTCTAAAACTCTGCAATATTTTTATATTTAATAAAATATTTTTTTTACATTACTCATCAAAATATTATTTTAATATCAATTTCTTTCATCTTTCTTGATTTACATGAAACAAGTAAAGGCTATAAATGGAAACAGTGCATAAACTTTTCATTCTTTTTTAATTTCTGTTAAAAATTACACAAAAAATGAGATGGATAGGGTATTTAATTTTACGTACTATTGATTTATTCAGTTTTATGTTTCCGAGGTTATTAATGTTAGAAGAAGGAAAGTCGAACAGTCAATCGGTTCATTCAAAACTCTTGTTATGGGTATTGGAGGGTTAATTACACGCTTGACCCCTAACCATTAATTATTGTTTTACTTTTGACCTTAACCTACATTTTGTTCATAAGACACCTTAACCTTATTAAAACATGCCATTTTGACTTTTTTAATTTTTTTTTTAACAAAACTCATTATTTTGAACAAAAAATGCCACTTCAACATATAATTGTAAGGATAAATAGGAGCTTAACCCCTACATATTTTCCCTTTGCCAAATCAACCAAATTTCCATTTTCTGTAATTACTTGCACCTCAAGCACTACTTCTCTCTCGCCGCCCCTTTCCTCCCCCTTATGCTTCCTTCACCGCCCCTTCCCTCTTTCTTCGGCCTCATATGAAATCGAGCCAAGAGACCTACTGGAGCAACTAGATCCAATTCAGCAAGAGAGGCTGCCTCAAAACTTAAGTGACCCATTTTCACTCTTCCCATCTCTTTCTTATTCTCTTTTCTCTTTCCGTGAACTTATCTGCCTTCGTCTCTAGCCCCATTATTAGCCATGGAGCTCTTACTGACCAGGGGGTCCTGTACATCAAGTGGCACTAACTTCTTTACTACAAAGACAAGGATGGCAATTGAGGGGAAAATGTCACCATCGACCACTCCCTTATGTTTGAGAACGCTAGAACCCAAAGTGCTTATATAGCTCTCCAAGCTTTTGGAAGTAAGCCAGTTTCTAGGATCCTTTTAATCTTACCCTGAATTGGGTCAGATCTAATATCTGCAACTACACCAATGTTTCTATGCTCGTGCATTGGATAATCCCAAGATCCGGACCATCACAGGCATTGATTTCAACCACAGACACATCGCCGGCTATATACCTAACGAGTTATGCCTTCTTGTCGATTTTGCATTGTCCCACATCAACTCGCACATGGTGACCAAAGGATTTTAAAAACAAAGATCTGTTGGGTTCTTGCCAATTTTCGGGCATGTTTACAGGGGGATTCTGCTGAATTCAGAAGCAAATATTGCAGTGAAGAGAGTTTCCTATTATTCAAGGCAAAGGATGAAACAATTCATGACCAAAATTGTGAGTCTCAGTTGTCTTCGTCACTTGGATTTGGTTCAACTTCTAGGTTATTGCAAGTGAAAAAGTGAACTTCTCATGGTTTATGATTTCATGCCCAAACAAAAAAGCAAGCCCTGGTTGTTCTATTTGCTTGAACAATGGGAACAAGTCGTGATTCACAAAGAAGTAAAAGTGAACAATGTTTGCTGCACAGCGAGTTGAATGGAAAAGGGAGGTAAGGGGCAAGCCGTACGAGGTGGGGGTGAAGGAGCTGAAAAGGGAGGTGAAGGCGAAGGGGCGGTGGTTGGATCACTAAATGGAAAAGTTTCAAGGTTGCTATTAAGGATGACAAAATTTGACCAAACCTGAAGACCTGACCTAACCCACCTGAATTCAATCTCAACTTGACCCAATTTGACCAGAAAAGTTAACGACCCGAACACAACTATACTTAATCCAACCTGAACTCAAACCCGATTGAAATGAAATACAAGAAAACCTGAAACTAGGCCCAACTTGACCCGAACCCGAAATAACCCGATGACTAAACTCGACAAGACTCGATTTAACTTAAATCAACATAAAATATATGGTCAACAATGACTTTACAAAATTTATGATTTAATATATGTGAATAGGTTTTTTCTATTTTATTAATCTGTTTTGTGTTATAGAGCGAACATGTAAGAATTATGATAAACAATTAGTAAAACGGTGATAAAGAGATAGGAATAATTAGGTTTTAGAAATTATAGTACTCCTTTCATCACATATTATTTGAAATATTTGACTTTTTCAAATATTTTGAATCAAATTTATTCATATTACTTCTGCTGTCTCAAACTTTTTACACAATTCATATTTTAACAATTAATCTATAATTTTTTATTATTAACATTTTAATATATAAATAAAAAATTTTATATATGAATGATAAAGTAAGACCTATAGTTTTTAAATTCAAGTCAAACTAGTAAAAAAAGTTAAATGAAGCAAAGAAAATTGGACGGAAGGAGATTATTTGTTAGAAAAAAATTAAAAAGCGTATATTTAGAAACTATAGGTCTTTATTTATTATTTAATATAATCATTTTTCATATTTATACTAAAATGTTAAAAATAAAAAATTATAGATTAATTATTAAATAGTGAATGTTACAAAGAACTTGACATAGATGGAGTATTTTATTAAAGAAATTATATATTAATATGTATTCATAAATTTTATATTATTTTTTATGTCTAGTGAAATTAAATTTTAATCAAAATTAAACAAAAAAATTGAATCAATTCAGCCATTTTAGCCTATGCATCAGTGAACTGAGTAACTCGACAATTAAATTGAAACTGGTCTAAAACCTAATAACCTAACCTAATTGGATCAGAACGCAAATAAACCTAACCTGACCCAACTCGAACCCGAATATACTCAACCCGAACCCAAATAACCCAACCTGGACCCAAATATATACTAACCTGATTAAATTAACCTGAACCTAAATGACTTGACCCAACCCTGACCCGGCCCACTCAATTGTTATCCCTCGTTTCTTTAGTAAAGGAAAAGCTTTAAAGGGGTTAAAACTAGTTTTTTTTCCGTACAATCATATGCTAACATGACATTTTTCATCAAAGATAATTAATTTCATCTAAAAGATGATCAAAGTGCAATGTTTTAATGAGATTAAGGTATCCTACATTAAAATTGAAATAATAATTAAAAATTAGAACCAAATATATATATATATAACCCGGATATTTGTGCACTTAGATACAGGCTACGGCTACCGCATTAAAGGTAGTGTATTTTCTAAACAAGCATCTAGGTTTAAGCCCTTTGCCGAAGCTCGATGTGGGGAAGTAGGGACAGTATCGTATAATTCAGAAAGTAGGACCTGAACTATGATTAAATTATCACCAGTACCCCACTAACCCGACACTATTTATGTGATTAAACATATATTAAAATCCACGTGTACTTGTCCCCGCGGCATTCATTTGATGGCTACAAGTAACGTTGCCTAGAACCTTAGAAGAATCAACTTTGCCTTTTTCTTTTCTTTCTTTTTTTTTTCCCCCTAATTGTTATTTTAAAAAACTCATCATTATTGTTGCTGTCCCTTAATATTAACAACTGTACAGCATTTGGATAAGTATCATTATCGCTTTTGATAAATCGTGTTTTTGGAATTAATTAATTGGCTATGTTATATATTATCAAATCATGGATTTATAGTGAACTGGCATCGAAAGAAAAACGCTTTAATTAGACAACAAAAATTCATAGAGATTAATGTATTGTATTAATGCAGCTCTAGATAAAAAGGAGAACCGGAGAGGTGCCGGAATTATATGCCGAGCTGTACTGTGTTCATTTTGCCATTTCCTACGGTTTGGAGTAGGTTGGTGGAGATGCTTTATACATGTAAGCCTTGGCCATCCTGTGTATAGGGGTGATTATTCGGTTTGTTCGGTTCAAATCGAACTGAATTTTTCAGTTTATTCGGTTTTCGGTTTTGGATACTAAGAAACCGAAATAACCGAATTAGTCCATAAAACCGAATTCAAACCGAACCGAAATATTTTTGTTCGGTTTAGTTTAAACCGAATTAACCGAAAAAATGGTAATTAAATTCTATAAGAGATGAAATGAGATAAATATATTATTTTTCTTTTCAAATTCCATTCAATATAGAAGATTCATTGCCTATGGAAAGAAAAAAAAATAAGAATTCAAGCTAATTTGGGTTACTTGGTAGCATTATTGTTCATGAAACAAATAAAAAAAAATTGGTATAAAAAATTTCGGTTATTTCGGTTACCGAATTAACCGAACTCTAAAACCGAAACCGAATTTTTTGTTATTCGGTTTCAACCGAAACCGAACCGAATTGCCGAATTAACCGAACCGAATTTTAAATTTTTTTCGGTTTTTCTGTTTTTGCGGTTTCAACTGAATACTGATCACCTGTGTAGGTGAAAGGGGCTCACGGACATGGTTTGTAGTCTATAGATGTTAAGTCAGATTCATCAATTTTAATTTCTGAACTTCAGAAAAAGAGAAACCCCTCTTTAACTTTCTTTGAGGCACTCGTACATGAAATACTGAATAGTTAGTAGCTTCTTTATATCATGTTTGTTTTCTTTTATCAAAACGCTCTTTGATTGGAAATCACCCACACGTTAGTAAGAAGAGGCATCTGTGTCCTTAGGACGAGTTGCTTGAGAGATGCCCGTTTCAGTCTAATTGTAGCATGCTTTGCTTTAGCTGAATGAAGCACCCTTTTCCTTCAAAAATGTATTGCATTATACGGAAGTGCAGTGGACATTTCACGATTCAGCTAGCTAGCCCAGCTAGGTGTATACTTGACAGAAAAGAAATTAAATTTCATGTAAGCAACAGAATCATCGGAGATTCTTCTTAATCATGCTCTAATTTTAAGAACGTTTAATTTCAAAGTAACGGGTCCTGCGCCACCTTTTTGCTTGCGAGATAAACTAATACATAATTTTATATAATTATTCATAAATATTATATATAAGCTAGCTATCTAGTAGCATTAAATTTCCGGTGGTTTTATAAATCAACCCAATTATGTGTTATGGGTAAATTGCCTCAAAGTTCCTTGACATGTGAATTACATATCATATGATGTTTTGATTCCAAGCCCTAATCAGTATTCACACGTCAAGTAAAGAAAAAAGGGGTAATGTAATGTTACAATGTTAACTTGTCTGTCTGAGTCCTGACCCGTAGCTTTCTTTATGGGCAAATGCCATCAACCCAATTGGACTGGGCGATGAGGGAAGTGCTCGGTCAGGTTTTCAAGGCCCAGATGACCTAGTCACAACTAACTTCACCAAACTTGAACAAAGCGCTAAAGATAGGGGTGAAAAAATGAACAAACAGCTCAAGCTCGGCTCGACTTCGGCTCGATTTAAAGTTCGTTCGTGACTCGTTTGAATAATTATCAAGCCAAGCCTGAATAAAATTTAAATCTCGATATACAATTCAAACAAAACTCGAATTGCTTACTACTCAGCTCGAATTGCTTACTACTTAACTCGACTCGAATTAATTTTAGATTTTTTCCTTAATTTAAGTGAACAGCTCGAACTCGACTTGAGCTCGTTTAGATAAAAGCTCATTCAAAGCTCGTTCGTATTATTTTCAATCCAAACACGAATAAAATATTAAGCTCGATAATTAATTCAAGTCGAACATGAACAGCTTACTACTCGACTTGACTCGGCCCATTTTCAGCCCTAGCTAAAGAGGGGGGAAAAAACAAATGCATAGTTACAACATTAAATTTAAGAAAGATAGTGGGCACGAATTTGAAACTTTACATTGAATTAGAAAACTCAATTAATTAGGGCTCAATGTATCTAATGGATGCAAGAAGTTTTGCACTAAAATAAAAGCTATAGAAAGGCAACAAAATTATTAAAATAAAAAAAAGGTTGAATTAGAATGATATAAGCAAGTTGTTTGTGTACAAAATCATACTATGAAAATTCTTAGAAACCCCATGTAGGGGGCCCAAGCCTCAATGAAATAGAAGTACATTGCATTTACTTGTTGTTTTTTTTTTTTTTGTACGAAACTTGTCAGTTTAAGGAAACTTTAGTATGACCCAGTGATTAATATTTGAAGCAATCATGTCTCTATGCCCATGGGCGGGCCCCTGATTAATTACTTGAGTGGGGTAAATGGCAAATTCATTTACGGGCCCACCATAATTCATGAATCGGCTTCGCCCAAGACCAAGAAAAACAAAAGGCCTTTTGGGCCCTCCAGCTCTGTTCCAAAGCCACGGTTACCATATCTTGGCGGTTCGTTTGGCAACTGTGGACGATGAACCCCACAAGTTCCCAATTCACGTGCCACTCTCACAGCCTCTCGTTTTTCTCTTGCTTTTCTTTTTCTTTTTTTAAATAAAATATACTTATTCGGTCTCATTCTATTTGATATATTTGGTAGGACGCGAAAATTAAAGTATCTAGAATATTTTCTTTTCATTTTTGCCACTAGGAAATACGGGTGACTAAATGTCACTCTTTAAAATTTAATGACATACCTGAAAATTTTTATTCAAATATTGGTACTTTCCAACCTTTTGTAGAATATGAGAAAACTTTTTTAAAAATTTAGGGACTGAATCATAATTTATTTTAAAAAAGTTCATGACACAGTTTGAATTTTAAAGTGAGAGTTGAAATGACGGTGATATAGTAAATTTTTCCAAAAATTATTAAAAATATAAAAATATTGTAAAGATTTTGGGATTATCTAAAATAATATATATTGTACATTTTTTTTAGATTGAGGGAATAATAGAGCAATTTCTAGCATGTTCCCTACATTATGTGCATCATATCCTTGTAATCACCCTTCTACTGCCAGCCAAATTTGGGTATCCCCATTATGTCCTCTCCCATCTCTCGTATGGCGTCACTCACATCCCCCCCTCTCATTATGATCTCCTTTACATAGCAGTTGTTGATATGTAGTCGTATGTGCCAAACTCAACTCGCTTGCCACAATCATCCAAGCCACCATTTGCCCAGATTTAGTTTTGATTCGTGGCGATAATATCAATTGTGTTTTCCTTTGATTCGTCGTTTGAAAGGAAATTGATGCAATTAGCTACCTGAGCTTGGTGTTGGACTATGTGGGCAGCTCCCATGTGATGTGGTTGGGCTTTAGCTATGACTAAATGTTGAAGGATTGCAGTTGTAACTTGGTGGGGACATAAGTCATAAGCAATTCCCATTTATTCTCCTTAAACAATAATGATAAATGCTTCAAGGAAGATTGCGGCCACATTTAAAGGCAAAGATGATGATCAACAGGGGTGATTGTGGTGACCCAGGGGTGGAGATGGTGGCGGGCAGACCGGATAAATGGAGGTGGCAAAAAATGAAAGTTGTGCTCTTTGGTGGTGGAAGACAAATGTTCATAAACCAGAGTTGCAATTGATTCATATATGTTATTTAATTTGTACATATTTGTCAATTAATTGTACATATATGTCATTGGTTTAGCATAATAGAATAAAATTTAATTGTACACAATTTGTACATATATTTTATATTCTTTATACTTATTGTTATTATATATGAGATTTAATATTTATACTTGTGTGTAGTTTGATTTACACATATGTCTCATACGATTTGTATATATCTCACTTTTTTTGCACAATAAAATTATACCTGTCATCGAATTTGAATATATATCCAGTTTTAACAGGAAGCATGATTTCATACATTTATACATGTTTTTTTTTTTAACAAAATATACTTCATTTCAGTTAAAATAAGCTGAATAGTATCTTACAACCCAATGATAGCATAAAACTTTAAGAAACAATAAAAATATAAAATTAACCATAAAAATGCTACTTATTCCTATGACACATAATGAAAAGAAGAAAATTGAATCAAACCAAATTTTTCAGGTAAGTCAGGATAAATATGGGGTCTAAAACTCACAAATAACTAAAACAAAGCTCAAGGTAGAATGACAATAACTAAACAACGCTAAAACCAATTAGACACCAAATACCTTAATAAAACTATTTATGAAAATAAAAGACAACAAATAAAACCTAAAATAATAAATATTGACATTGTTCTATATAATCGCTTCCATATCCATTGTTAAATATCGTGACACTCCAGTAATGTCAAAATCTAAAACAAAGCTCAAGGTAGAATGACAATAACTAAACAACGCTAAAACCAACTAGACACCAGATACCTTAATAAAACTATTTATGAAAATAAAAGACAACAAATAAAACCTAAAATAATAAATATTGACGTTATTCTATATAATCGCTTCCTTATCCATTGTTAAATATCGTGGCACTCCAGTAATGTCAAAATTCTAGTGAATATAAGAAAAAATTTAAATCCATCATTGTCAGGCTTCAATTGAAGATCTATCCTATGAAAGTCTCGAATTACTTTGGAACACCAAAATTTGAAGGAGATTACATATACTATAAAATCAGGTTGTACTATAAATTTCAATAGGTAACGTCTGATAGGATTAGTTAAATAATAAAAAAATGAAAGCAAACTAACCAGATCCAGATTGAAGCCTGAATCTGGCCAGAAACGATAAATGATAGCGAGGGAGGCGGCAGAGAATTAGGTTTAAGGGGGGAGTTGAGATTGTTGTGGCCTAATTTCCTCCAACTCATATGAGTTTTTTAGATTTTTTTTTATTTGTGTCTTACATGCACTTTTATCTATACCTTTTCTTTTATGGTCAGTTAACAATTATTATCTTATTTGTTCATACATTTCAAATGATTTGTATATATATATTTTATTTTTTATACATTAAGATCAAACATATTTGGTATCTGATTTTTATATATCTTTAATTTTGACAAAAATAAGATTTAAAATATTCACATATATTTTATACTATAAATGATAATATTGAAATATAAATACATATAGACATAATAGATATGCCACATATTGGACTAATAAGTTGTTAATAATATGATATTTTTCTTTGCGTGTTTAAAATGATTTATATTTTCGAAATATTTTATTATTACTTGTTTGATTCATGTAAAAGTAATGGCTACGATTTTGCTCTCTCAATCGGGTCTGTCGGACAGTTGTTGGAGGTTTATGTGTTTGGAGAAACAAATATGATGAATTCTTGTTCTTGTTGAAATGTGAACCAAAACAAACTTAAGCAAACCTCTGCCACACTTATATATCTTGTTTAGGGTGCCTCGACAGGTTTGTGGAATTTATACTTAATGACTTCAATTCTGCCGTTTCTAATACTTTTATGTTTAATTGCAGAGAAGCATGCTATATGATATGAAATTCAAAATCTTCTACAACGCCGGTCAAAATCCTTTCATCCTACTACTTTTTCCTCCGTTAAAAAAATCATTATTGATACAAAACGTTGGTTAAAATTAAAAAGAATTGTCGTTTTCTGTTTAAAAATACGACAAATAAAATGAAGGAGGGTGTTTAAGTCTACTGACTGACACAGGTCCGATTTACAGCCCCACCAGTTCCGGTGGTTTTAATTATATGCGGGTTTGATTTTGTGGGGGAAATGATGGACTTGAATGGTGACATGACATCTATAGGCCGATCCTTTTGTCATTTGTCCCATCAAATAATTTTTCACCTTCTAACTTTCAGGCCTAAAAAAATCCTGATCAGATCATAGGACGAAAATGTACATAGAATCAGACACGTAGATAAAGCCTAAGCTTAGCCACTTCCGTTGGAAAAACAAAAAGCTAACCTCAATGCTCCGTTATCCCAGACCTAGTGAGGTGACTACCGTTGGAAAAAATTGTTTCTAAATCAAGTTCTCACCTAGGTGCCTGATTACCCTAGAATGAATGTGGTTATCGTTCTAAATTGTAAATTCTCACTTTTTTTTATAGAAAACGTGCAAAATTCACAAGTTTTTGTGAACAAAAACATCAATTTACCAAAGGTAGCGCTCAAAGATAAGAGGGACAGAGTAGAGAGAATAGAGAAGAGAGAGATGTGAAACGGAGAGACGTGGAGGGAGGGAGAAGAATGAGGAGGGAGGAATCAGAGTTAGAGAATAAAGACAATGGTGGAAAAGAGAACAGTGAGATAAGAGTACTTCAATTAAAAAATCACAAAAGAATGAAACAACTTATTAGATTGTAGTGACAACTTTGTTATGGAGATAATAATTTTTAAATAAAAAAAATATAACCTTCAATTAAGTTATACAAAATATTTAATCTAGTGACTTTAGGTATATAGAATCTAATATAATTGATAATTTAACAAAGACACTTTCATGACACTCACACACACACACACACATATATAAAGTATATACATCTAATGGTGGTTTTGTCTTCTCCGTAATGAGAGTGATTGTGGAGCTGATAAGTAACATGTTTTTTTTAGTAATTTAACCTCAAACTTTTAAACATGAATTATCTAATATATCACTAACCCTCTAAATCAATACGGTGGTGACACATAGCAGTCAAAACTGTAATTTTTTACTCATATTTAAAATTTAAATTTAGATAGATTAATACAAGATTAAATTTAGATTAATCTTAATTTAGCTAAATCCCAAATTTTGAATTAATGTGGTTAGAAATAATCAAATTATTTTTGTAAATAATTTTTTATAATGAAATTTAATCATGATAATATTATATTTATATTATCTTTTTTTAAATGATTCTATAAATATCATTTCGTATGAAAAATTGATTTTACATTGATTCAGCCAACACACGTGGTGAATTATATATGTGTGTGTGTGTGTGTGTGTATGTGTGTGTGTGTGTGCGTGTGAATTATGGAGTTGACACGTGGTACACATACTATTTTTAATATTAAATTCAGATAATTTTACATTGTGATTTTTTAACCCTCTATTTCACAAAGAGTAGTCGATAAGATTGTTGTTTCATTAGAGTATGAAATCAACTCAAAATCCATAATTTGATAACTACAAAATTTGCATAATATGATCATCCTTTTAAATTTTTGCTTAACACAATCATTTGTGATAAAATTCAATCATGTGTCATAAATAAATTTTGGTATTATCTATTAGTAGAAAATAACAAGGTGACGAGCATTGGTGACAGACGATGGAGATGTTGGCCAAAAAAACTCTATGGAGGGAGGAAAATTAACGCCTCAAGAGCAAACCGATGGAGGAGAGAAAAACAAGGCAATTTTGCAGAGAAGGGAAGTAAGTGAGATGATTTTTTGACTGCGATTAGGTATGAAGTTCTTTTTTTTTCATTTTATATTTAATTGAATGGTTGTTTTTTACTCATGCCAAATTTGCTTTTCAGGTGAAGTTTAATGACCATATTTTAGGGCGATAGAGACTACTAGTTCAATGCAACTTCAAAAAGGTAAAGGAGAAATTTGATGGCCTTCCTAGGAGACTAGGGGCAGATGATTGGGGCAAAGATGCTTCAATAAAAATCACTCAACTAGTATTTTCTTCAATGCTTTGATTTTACTAAGATTTTTTGGTATATTTGTCTTTTTTTTTATCTTCACCAACTTCATTGCTTTCATGTTTGCACTTTTCCTATTTTTTCATGTTTGCCATATAAGCAATTCTAATGGCCGATAGCAAAATTGCTTCAAACGGGCAAGGTTAGTGGCAAATTTACAACAAAAAATATTAATGGTGAAATTGGTCAATCAATCAAACATTAATGGCAATTTTTCTCCCTCTTCCAAAGATATTTGTTTGGTGATCTTAATGAAATACAAAACAATATATATTTTATAAACATTAGGTAGAAGACCGCATATTGCCGCGGTAATTTGTTGTTCGGAGATTTGATTGTAAGGATGCAATGTTTGGGTACCAAGAGAATAGGCAAACACTTTTAACTTAAGAGGACCAATTGTCAAAATAGAAAGTTTAAGGACCAAAAAAGCAAGATGCAATATTTGAGGGACATATATCGTCATTTTCTCATTTTTTTTCAAGAGTCAAGATTGTACTGTTCATCCATTACCAAATTTTGGTCATCGTAGATTTACAGTATTTATTAAAACATAATTAATGTGTGTGTGTTTGTATACTATAAGTTATTTAATTTTTTTTATAAGGTCCGAATTTATCATTACCTATTTAATTAGACATTTAATAACACTAAAACACCAAAAAATAATAAGGAAATGAAAAAATGCAAGTGGGATCTCAAATTTGGGCTTTAATTTTTGGGAATATTACTATGTTAACCACTGAACTTAATTAATTTTAACAAGTATGTTATAACTTTGTACTGCTATTAAAAATACTCTTGAAACATAAATTTTGGGCTAATTTAGTTTCTCTTTCAACTTACAACAATATGTATAATGGAAACCTAATCATTTAAAATCTTTTATTAGCTATTATTTTTAATTTTCAATTAATAATTAATGTTATACAATCACTTATATATTTCCTGAATTTTATACTAATACTTTGTGCTATCCTATTTAGAAAAAATATACTTTATTGCTTAGGAACCCTTTCACACTGAGAGGCCATAGATAAATTAACCATCTACCTTTTGTATCTAAATCGGGACCTTACACCATCAAATGATAATAGAACCATGAGACTTAGTCTACTTAAAAAGTTATAGGGGTTCAAGAATGTTCTAACTTGAAGCTTGTAGGTTTAAATGGTTCAATTGAAAAATAGAGAGATGTTTGAGAATTATGTCCTTACTTTTTCTTCATGATTTTTTTTTCATTCTTTTGGTTAATATAAACACATTTGTTGTTTTCGATTTCCTGAAATATTGAACAGTTGATAAAAATGAAATTGAATAAACACATATTGTTATTGCATTACATATTTCTATACACTTAAAGATCAAGTAACAATATATGCTAGATGTTCTTAGTTTTTTATTTCAAAAAACAATACTTATCTTTTGTCCTTTTTGTAAAAGAATAAATGTTGTAACGCAAAAGCATATATATTAAGTATTTTTTTTTTCAAATTTACCATTCACTAAATAGTATAATTATAACAAGGAGTATAAATATGTAATTCCTTGGCTTGACACAATAAAGAAGGTAAATTGGAGAAGAGTTATTGTACTACATTATATGCAACAACTACTCTAAAAAGTTAGTTCTTAATGAGATAGGTGAAAGTTATTATCACAAATTCATTGTTTCGAATATTGGATATCATGAAATTAAGGTTAAACATACATCTTTTTCATATCAATTACATTATGTGTGTGTATGTACATATATAGGTTATGTTAAAAAGATGGTTAGACTATAAAATCGATCTCTACAAAAAATTAGAAGACAAAAATCTATAAGACGAATGTCGCTACAAACAAAAGAATAATAACAAACAAAGACGTCAGAAAAAATTATGTGGATACAATCATGACAAAGAAAATGATAATGAGGAAATACTTATTAATTTCCTTAAAGTAAAACATTGAAAATAATCACTAATTTAAACAAATTGTGTGTGTAATATTTTTTAAGGTTTTCATTTCCATATCTAATTATAACAATATATTTTTATCTAGTAAAAGCAATGAGTAAACTCTACGATGGGTCCCATTTCTTATTTTTTTGTCTTAACAAGATCACATAACTCTATTTTATCTTGTGGGGTTCCTTAACTTATATTTCACATTCTATTTGAGTCTTTTCTATTAGTTTGATTGGCTAATTTTAAGGTATATTGGAGAAAAAATGACAACTTCAATCCCTAGATTTCATTTATCCTACTCCTAATACCCTAGACTTTTTTTTATCCAGCTTTAATACCCTAAAAGTTTTAGATCTAACACATCAAACACTTCTCTCTTTCACACACAAACCAATATTTGGCTAAAACACCATGGTACACAAAACATTAAACCCGAATTATCTCCCCATCTAATTCCCCAAAATATCAACTCTCAATGTTCATCCAAATCATGAGCTTAGATGAAATCCTAAAAAAATCCAAAAAAAAAAGAAACATATCTGATTCCAATCCAACAAACAAGTCCAATAAACGAATAAAAAAAATCAGATATAATAACACAATCCCTTAATCCAATAAACAAATTCACACCGTTGCCTGCATCTCCTCTCGCCACAATGCCACCACTAGGGGTGCTCAGTCGGTTTTTAAATTTTAACCAAAACTGAATAACTGAATTTGTTCAGTTTTTGATTTTATGTATTAATAACCGAATAGATCAAATTATAGGAAAAAACCAAAATAAAAAAAAATAAGTTATTCTCACCACTAAAATATAGGACTTTACCAACTGCCATTTACCAACGTGCAGCAATTGGTAAATTTACCAACTGCTGCACGTTGGTAAATGGCAGTTGGTATTCGATACATTGGAAAATTTTTTACCAACGCGCAACTAATAACACGTTGGTAAATTCCAACGTGTAGACGTTGGTAAAATACACGTTGGTAATTACCAACGGTCATGGAAACCAACTTGGTTTCCATCGCGTAGTTGTAGTTACCAACTGCTGGCGGTTGGTAAGTTACCAACTATGTTACCAACTGCTGGCAGTTGGTAACTTACCAACTGCTAACAACTGGCAGCGTTGGTAACTTACCAACTGCTGCCACTGAGGCAGTTGGTAATTACCAACTGGTGGCAGTTGGTAACTTACCAACTGCCGGCAGTTGGTAAGGTACCGTTGAAGCCGTTTACCAACTGCCGGCAGTTGGTAAGGTTGTTGTTATGAAGCCGTTGGTACTGGCCGTATTGCAAGTTGGTAATTAACAACGCGCGCATGTTAGTAAGTTCCCCGATTTGCGCGTTCGTTATATATTTTAAACGTTCCAGGTTTCGGTTGTTTCATATTTTTCCCTGTTTCAATCCACATTCAAAATTAATTGTAAGAATTCAAAAGTACGCCCGGCTTTACTCAGCAATAAACATTACACAACTATGCCAACGTAATTAAAATATGCAATTCTCAAATACATCATAATTAATGCAATAACAGATATGTTTGAAAGAAAGCATTCAACATTCAACGGCTTACACATTTCATAAATATCAAGTCAGTCTGATTTAAGTCTAAAAATTATTATGTCTATGGCTCTAACACAAGAACTTTGGAAATGCGCTAACCTGTTGATGACGCCCATCACGGAGTCCCGACTATCTCCTCATCCTCTGAGTCCGAGTCATCAGGATAATGTGGAACTGGTTGTGCCGGCGGGCACGGAAGGTTTAGCGAACGACAAATAATCTCCAACTGAGCCCGGTTTGCCTCCAATGCGGCTCTCTGAGCCTCCATCTCTGCTCTCTGTCTCCTCTTAATTCTCTCGAGCTTCCTCTCGTACTCCGCATCCCTTCGCGCATTCTCCTCCGCCATCATCTTCTGTACTTGCTCGTTGAATTGCGGTGTCTGTGTGATGTCGATAGGCGGGATGGGACCTGGCTGTCGGCGTCCCGGTATAGCACACTGCTCAGATCCTAATCCAAATACACGGCCTCTCCTTCTACCGCCAGATGCAGTACTAATGATTGCTAGTTCATCAATGGCCTCTATTCCATCCTCTTGCTGTGTTTGCTCCTCAATCTCTGCACTGATACGAGTCTACAGAAACGTCATAAAATACATTTAGTCATGTCATAATTTGTAAAACGCAGTAATTAACTTAAGAATATTCTGCGACCAAACAGTTTTACTACTTACAGCAACTTCTTCACAGCGCTTACTAACATATTTCCCATTCTTCATTTTATGTGTCGCCTGAAGGACTTTAAACAAGCCAGGGTCCTTCTTCTCAGGATCTCTCTCTCTCTAATTGAATGAAACGTAACATTAATATGTAATTTAATTTCATTAGTATCTGAACTGTTGTTTGAAAGAACATTAGCGAGATACATACCATTTGCTCTCGATGTGCAGACATCGAGATAGATCCCCCAGCATATGTCGCGCTGCAAGAGCCAGACTGTGAATCCTCGTCAGTCATTGTTGCTCGCATTGCCTTGAACTTAGCGGACTTCTGAATGAACTCCGGACTCGCCCAATATGCCTCCATTTCCGCATATGCAGCATCTGACATAAAGTTTGCCTTCGCTCGACGTTTAACCGGATCTTTCACACGCCGAATTTCTGACATCATGCTTCTGTAATGCTGTGCTCCCAATATATTCCACACCCGATACACCTCATTATGGTGTATGGGATCCCACTCACAGCTCCTCTGTACAGGTTAATATGTTTAAACTATTAGCATGGGAAAATACAATTCTATATCTTATAACATTATTACATCATTAACATAGTAATATTATTGTCATACCTCAAAAACACGCCACCATTGCTGCAGGTCTGATGGAGAGACGGAGGACCAATCAGAATATGGTTTGAAATGTGTGGTGAAACATGGTGTCACTAACCGTGTCGCCGCAGCTGGAATGAATCTGTGATTTTTAAAATTATATGACTTAAGTTTCAAAGAATGATTCCATGTAAAGTATTTACTCTTACTAATATTAATACTTGTGTCTGGTATTTATCACTTACGTGTTACCATGTGGGGATATCCTTATCCGCGGTCGCCCTGCTGTCTGTGACATTGATGATGGGATGTCATCAATATGTATATCATCATCTGAGGGATGGGTCGTCACTATGGGGTGCCTCAGGTGTCGCGCACCAGATCCATGTGCAGATGGCATGCCTCCACCGCCGTCAGATCGGTGCTCATGTGAGGGGACCTGCGTGGGTGGCACTGTTGTTCCCTGTGTCTCTACATCGACATCCTCCTGTGCCCGGGATGAAGAACCCATCCTATGTCATTCATTAAGTATTGGTTCCATTACCTCCTTAAACTGCGCAAATGGTCCTTTCCCAGGTCGGCGTTTATAGGTGTTATCCCTTTTACGAGGCATCTGCATTTATTTTTAAGTAAGTTGGTGAATTAAACATAACATATATTTACTGACATATATTGTGCAGTATTAGGGGTACATAAATGTACTCAAAAATATTTTCTACACATTACTTAGAAATTACAGGTTATCATTATTCCTAGTACATGTTATCTAATCATTCATTCGACCCACTGCTGTCATTCGACTCAAACTCCTCGGACTCTTCAGAGTCACTGTCATCGGATATAAACTCCTCATCATCCTCTGTCTCGCCATTAGATCCCCCCTCCTCAAGTACATCTTCTTCAATATCATCACCGACACCCGGGTCAGCTAACTCCTCAATTGGGTCATCTTCAATTCTTTGACAATTAACGGATCCACTGTCTTGATACACGTCATCCGTGTCCAGAATTGCAGCCTGTATTATCCATCGAGGTTTTATCTTCATAACAGCTGACCACCCGTTTCTTTCACGTGACTTACTCGGATATTGTGTGTAGTAAACTTGGTCAGCCTGTGATGCTAGAATGAAAGGATCAAACTTCTGATATCTGCGGCTATTCCGGATCTCAACTAACCCAAACTGTTTATGCATTCGAGTTCCACGTTCAGGTGTTGGGTCAAACCAGTTGCACCTAAACAAGACAACATTCTTATGCGGAAAGCCGGGATATTCGAGTTGAATGACTTCTTCTAATATACCATAAAAATCACATTCAACTTCACTTGCACCCGTGCTGCGTATGCATACTCCACTATTAAATGTTGATTTGTCCTTCCCCCATTCACTTATGTGAAACTTGTACCCATTTGTGAAATACACCGGCCATGTCTGAACTCGCCGTGAGGGACCACATGCAACATCCCACAAGATGGTATCGACAATATTGTTACCTGGGTCATCAACCTATGCAAAACATATTTCAATTTAGGCCAACATATATGGAATGTTGTATAACTTAACATATTGCAATACATTCTGTCCTAAAAGCACACGTACATATCGTCGGAGCCAGGCTGAGAAATTGTTTTCAATGTGTACGTCCATCTCGGACATTGTTATCTCGGGTGCAGTTTCCCTGACCATGTCCACAAACATACTGTGGCCAATTACAGAAACAATAAAAATATGTTAGTTTTGTTTGATCAGTAGTACTGAATTTGAACATATTCACAGTTGGAATGCCTTTACATGACAAATGACTTACTTTAGGTATGGCCTGATCTGAGGACAGTTTAGAAGAACGTATGTGGTTGCAAGTCTGAGTTCATCGTCCGTGAGGAATCTATATCGGCATGCACCATATGGTCGTCCCGGAAAAGTGAATATGGACCACAAGTCACCATTACATTGGACAGGACCACCATCGTCATTTCTTGGTACGCGGTTCATCATGCAGGGAACATGGGACTCAAAGTAATGGGAGCAAAAGATGGAAGTCTCCTCTATAAGGTATGCTTCACATATCGATCCCTCAACATGAGCAGTATTAGAAACCTTCATTTTTAGGTCATGCATGCACCGCTCAAATTTATACATCCATCGGTATTGAACAGGTCCTCCAACCCTTGCTTCAAAGGGCAAGTGAACTGGGAGATGCTCCATGACATCAAAAAACCCTGGAGGGAAAATTCTCTCAAGCTTACAAATTATAATTGGAATATTTTCCTCCAACGCAAACAAGTGATTTTCATGCAACTCTGGAGAGCACAAGTCTCTAAAGAATAGGCTTAACTCCGTTAATGGCTTCCAAATATTGTCGGGTAGCGCTTCGAGGGCAATGGGGAGAAGCCTTTGCATCATAACGTGGCAATCATGACTCTTCATACCATACATATTGCAACCAACTGTATCAACACATCTCCCAAGATTTGAGGCATATCCATCAGGGAGTCGTAATGATTTTACTCAGGTGATCACATCTTGCCTTTGGTTAACATCCAATGTGAACCTCGCCTTTGGTTTGAACGAACGACCATCATCAAGTGGAACCATGTTTAACTCCGGCCGATTACAATAAATTTCCAGGTCCTTCCGTGCTTTCACATTATCTTTCGTTTTGTTCTTAACATCCATCACAGTATTCCATATATTCTCAAACACGTTCTTCTCAATATGCATAACATCAAGATTATGTCGTATTAAGTTCGTGGCCCAATATGGTAACTCCCAGAAAATGCTTCGCTTCGTCCAATTATGTGATTTCCCATAATCGCACGGGCGATGTTGTGGCCCATCGTTACCAACTGATGGAATCCATGAGATTCTTTCAAATATATCTTCACCTGATAAGCGCGGAGGAGGCAATGACTTCTCTGATTTCCCCTTCTTAAAGCAAGTACAATTCCTTCTATATGGGTGGTTCCGGGCAAGGAATTGCCGATGACAGTCGAAAAATGAAATTTTCCCGCCATACTTAAGTTGGAATGCCTTACTTTCGCCCATACAAATAGGGCAAGACAATCGCCCATGTGTCATCCACCCTGATAGCATGCCATAAGCCGGAAAGTCATTTATGGTCCACATTAATGCTGCTCGCAGAATAAAATTTTGTTTCAATGACACATCCCATGTTTCAACGCCATCAAACCACAGATGTCGTAGCTCGTCTATTAGAGGTTGTAGATAAACATCAATCTTATGATTTGGGCTACGTGGACCTGGAATCAGCAACGAAAGGAACATATAGGGTTTTTTCATGCACATCCAAGGGGGCAAATTATACGGAGTAACGATCACAGGCCAACAAGAGTATTGTTTCCCAGATGGTCCAAAAGGTGTAAATCCATCGGCACACAACCCCAATCTGACATTTCGTGCTTCCGAAGCAAACCATGGGTAGGTCTGATCAAAATGTTTCCAAGCTTCACCATCTGATGGATGTTTTATAACACCTGGGACCTGTGTTTGCTCCTTATGCCACCTCATTTGCTCAGCTGTTAACAATGACGCAAATAAGCGTTGCAGGCGAGGGCTTAGTGGTAAATAATGCATGGTTTTTCTCGGTCGATCTTTAACACGACCTCCCTTTTTTGGCTTATATCTCTCAGCTCCACAATACTTACAAATACGCACACTACTGTCATCTTTCCAGAACAACATACAATCATTCACACAGACGTCAATCTTCTTGTGAGACATACCCAACTGTGAAACTAATTTCTTAGTTTCATACCAATTTGATGACATCTTACTATCTGTTGGTTGAGTCTCCTTCATCAGTTGGGCAATGCCATTAAAACATGCTCGTGACATGTGATACTCAGACTTAAGGTTGAGAAGACGGACAGCAGCAGATAACTCAGAATGATTTTCGCACCCATCCCATAAAGGAGTTGATGCTGAATTCAAAAGATTAAAATTTTTTTTTGCACTTTCATTCGGCTCTGCAACATTGGCTTCCGGAATTTGTGAGTAACTAGGGGCAACGGCATCTAATACCATCCTTTCATATGGATTCGTCGAACACCCCTGGTCAAACTGATCAAACCCACCCACACCCGGATCAGTATCTGATGCTTCATTAAATGGCTCACCATGAGCGGTCCAATTCAAGTAAAAAGGCTTAAACCCCCATTTGTACAGATGAACTCTGACCTCATCAGACTGTTTAAACCGTAAATTCTTACATTTCCGACAAGGACAGCGAATGCATAACCCGCTCATAGTTTCAGGGTGAGAGACAGCAAATGATATAAATTCATCGACGTCGGACTCCCACTGTTGTGTGTAACCCTTTCGGCCAGGCAAGAAACGGTTACTGTACATCCAACTATGGGCGGATTCCATTACAAACAAAATCTGTTCGTAATCATAAACACCTCAATCTATTAAATGATATACGTAGTAAAGTTTAATATTGAGTTAATAAAAATAACAAAAGTTCATTAATGTTTACGTAAGTAACTTAAAAAATTGTGAGATAAACAAAGTTTATTCTCAATCTTATTGTTCTTATGATTAACGTACGTAATTATTGTTCTTATTGTTCTTATTATTCTTATTGTCCTTAGTATTTAAATTAAAAAATTTCTTCATTATATTTTATTACATATAGGCTTTACTAAGTAAAAAAGGTAATGAATAAAGAAAGTTAATGTTTAGGATGAGGGTTAAAACTGTGCGTTAATACTTTATGCTTCAGGGTTTTAAGGTTAGAGTTTGAGGGTTTATGGTTTGGATTAAGAGTTTATAGTGAAGGTTAAGGTTAAGGTTAGAGTCTTGGGTTTATGGGGATTAGGGTTCAGATTTTTTATTTAGGGTTTATGGTAAACTTAAAATTAGTGTTAAGATTATGGTCTAAGTTTATGTCTATTAGAGTTTAGATTTAGGTATAGGGTTTATACTGTTAGGATTATAGACTTATAGTTTAGGTTAGATTTTGTCTTTAGGGTTTTAAAGTTTAGGATTAGGGTCTTGGGTTTAAGTTTAGATTTATGGTCTAAGGTAAAGGTTAGGGTTAGGATTAGGTTTGAGTTCAAGTCATGTTTGGTACAATTAGGGTAGCTGGATTTTGTCGAAGGACGGTGAGTCCTCCTCTTCAGATTATGTCATTTATTACTGAAAACGAGTATCAAACCAAGATATTATATATGATTTTGTACTTCGGTGTTGGGCTGGATTGTGACCCGCTCTGTTGCATGTCCTTTCCTTTTGTTCTTTTTTATTGTTGAGTTTGGTTGCTTCGTTTGGAAGGTTGGTTTCGAATGAAAATATCTTTTCGATTGTCGATTTCGCTATTCTCCTACTTTCACTTTTCTTTTTTGTGAAACACATTTCCAGTCCCTATATTATTTTCGTTTCTGATATTAGACCCTAAGTTTAATAAATTATAGTGTTTTTGTTTAATTCCTTGGTTATTTTTTTTAATGTCTTATTTTCTAAACTAAAATATTGGTCACCATGGTTTAATTATTTTTTTCAGTGAAATAAGACTTTTTTTTTTCTTAACTTTTCCAAAGTCAATTGTTAAACTCATAATACCTAAAGTTTTTACATTTTCTCTATTGGTCTCCAAATTAATTTTTTAATTTTTCTGCATTATTATTGTCATATTATTGCAACATGGTTTTATTATAAGAATAATAATTATTATTATTAGACCATGACATAATCTAACCATTTACACTAAATCACTCCAACTAAACCATAACTATACCTATTACCATCAACTTATACTAATAATCATTCCATAAAATAATCTATACAACGCACAAAGAAATTACATATTCACTCTAATCCATCAGAAAAACTATCCACAGATAACAAATAATTAACATAAATTGCATATTCAAATACCAACAACTATGTTCAAACTTCAGTGACAACACATAAGTTTTATTATCAATATTAATAATTAAAAATAATTTCCCTTAAAAAATCCCGTTTTCAATTCGAAAGGAAGAAAAAATAGAAACTTGCCTCAAACGACTTCGAACGGAGAGGAAAAACAATGGGTACGTCTTCAGGCTCACAGATACAGGGAGGAACTGAAAATGGAGGGGAAAAAAACTTAATATCCTGGTAATATAAGAAATTTCCGAAAATGAAACAAAGAAACGTTAATCTACACGCGTATTTTAAACAAAATACGTTAAAAAGATTATTATTAGTTTCATTATTGTTATTATTATTATTATAATTATAACTATTATTATTATTAGTATTATTGTAATTATGATTGTTAAGAAGTGATCAAAGGCTGATATTAAGCAGTTGTCTGTTCTCATCTGGAAAAGTTTGTATATTTTATCTCCACTTTTTAATAATCTTATGTAGTAGAACAAATTTCTAAGAAAATGGATTACGATCAGAAAATGCTATAAAATCAAAATGTGAATGACATTAATTTGCATGGATGAATAAAATTTGTATCATATATAAAGTAATCAGTTGAAAATAAAAGTTGATTCAAATAATTTTTTTAAAAAAGAGAGGAATATAATTTTGGACAATTTAATAAGAAATTATTGTATTGTTTGTAAAATGCTTACCAAATGGAGTCAATTGAATCCGAGATCTTTAATATATAAACTCAAAAATGATGACCCTGAAAAAGGTGAAAATTACAATAGTTTCATAAAAATTACATAAAAATAAACTATAGATTAAGGCATGAGTTATGTTTTCAGAAAAATATTTAAAACATAAAAAGGTGTGAAATCAAGAATATTAATAATGGTAAATTCGCGACTGTGCTCATGAAAACAAAACAAGAGCAATAATCATCACTATTAAAAAAAAAGTGAATAAGAATTAGCTAGGGTGAAGAATAAGTAGTATCGAATTAAAAAACATAAAAAAAATGTAAAAAATATCATATTAACGGCCAGAAATATAATTTAGATGATGTAGGTTCTGGGAGATCAAGATGTATTAATATATATAGAAAAATTTTTGCAACAAAATACATTATTTGCCAAAATATATGAAGTATTATAAGGGAGACAAATAAGCAGAATTGCTATCCATGGCAGTTGTATTTTTTTCGCTTATATTTATGCAAATAAAACTGATCAGAAAAAATTGAGGTTTTGTATTAAATAGAATTACTAATTTAATAAGCGCACTTTAATATTGGTTGAAGGTGCACATTTGTCCCCTACTCAGAACCTTTGAAGTAAATTTTAGTCTTTTCATTGAGTTATTTTTAACAGTATGAGATTTGCAAATTACATATGAGATTTGCAAATTAATTAACAGAAATTAATTATACTACCTAAGCAATTTACGTAAATCAAAATTATTTCATATTTTTAAATATACTAAATAATTTCATACATAAATTTAGTACGTAAACAAAAAAGATTGTACAGGTAAGAATAAGAGATTTTACGCTACAATAGTAGTGAGACCAACATTTAATTTCTTGTCAAGGATAAAACGGGAGAATTTTCATATTAATTCTAGTAATTGTGAAGGAAATCTAAGTTTGTTGTCCTGAAAGGTACAAATATTCAGTAAACAATAAAAATGGACCATCTTAGATAGAAATAATGAAATGGTGATAAATATATCACCAAGTATGCTCATGATTTGTTTTTTTCCAAAACCAAATTTTAGGGTCATTTTAATTTATTTTCTAAGTTGACTAAGTTAAAGAATTTATAAAAATTAATTATTTTTATATAAAGAATTATTCTACTAATTATTTTTCATATATTATTAACACATTAATTTCAGGAAAAAAAATGAAAACCAAAATAATGCATTATTCTTATCCTACGATAAATTGATGCTTAATTAGATTAGCAAGGTGGTCCCTCACTTTTGTTAGTATACTACTGTTAACTTAAGTTTATGACATATATATTTACTAATGAGATGAGCAAACAACCTAAAAGCCAAGTGATTCAGTAGGTAGCTAAATCCATCAATGCAAAGCCTTTCACAATATCTTGGACAAAAACTATTGCACCTATATAGATGTTAAAAGCCTCATACCTATACAGCAAGTTTGAGACAGCTGAAACTGGGCTAAAGCACCACGAAGGACCAACAACAACCGCCGACTTCAAAATCTGTTAAAAATCCATAGAAAAGACGAAAGGTGAATCTTATACACAAAATTCTTTATATCCAACACTACAAAGCTGGAAAAAAATTATTCTCAGCATTCCACAACACCCAAACTAAAATGTTAAAAATTGCACAGAAGGCCTAAACCTTTTTTTTTTTTAACGGCAGTGATAATATTAACTGGAGGAAATAATACAGAGTTTTTGCCCAGCAGGTGATTGGACGAAACCAAACACACCTATTTAAGACAAAAATAATTTAGCCACAAACGAACTTCAATCACGACACCACTGGAACCAAAAACAACCCAATAACTTGTTGCAATATACTATGTGGTACACCTGCAATATACTGAATGCCGTGTGTTAGAATTTTTTTTTGAATACTTGCTTGTCCATTTGTTTTAAATTGTTGTTAAATACTTGCTTGTCAATTATGACTTGCAGAACTTTTGTTTTATTTTACAACGCCTCGCACATTACTTAGTCATGATTAGCATTGTTGTGTTTTGTCAATCTTTCGTTTTTCCTGTTCTTTCCTCTGGGACTCCTTTGATATCAATGGACATGAGAAACAGAAAATAGAACAATGGCATCTTCATGCGTTTTGTTTCATCTATTTTCCCCCTTTTGTCTGTCAGTACCATTGCACCTAATTTGTACTTGTGCATCTGAGTTTGGAGTCACCAATAACAGTAGCAAAAATAAATTACCAAAATGATTGCATTAAATAATTTAGCCACAAACGAACTTCAATCACGACACCACTGGAACCAAAAACAACCCAACTTCTTGCACCTTTCAGAAATCCATGAGGAAGTTAAACTTTCAATTTCCAAAAAAAGTACTCTGTTACTGCTGATTGTTTTTTAAGAGAAGACAAACCGTGCTTACCAATTTTGTTTGTTTGTTTGTGGCTGCTAAGCAGGTTTTATTCCTCAGCTCTTTGACGCGGCTGTCGGCGTCGAATCTACAACCGTTGTCCGTCGTCGTCAGCTGCGAAATGGTCAGCTGAAATTTCTCCGTCTCTCGCTCAGCTTGATTTTCGATCTCGCATATGTTTCAATGGAAGGTAGGGTTGTTGCGGAAATTTATATCAAATTTGTTTGTTCTGGGCTCTTGATAAATTTATATGTTCAACCCACATCAACGAAAGAGCTCAAGTAAGGTAAGATACAGAAAAAAAATCAAATAAATCTCGCGAAAAAAATAAACTAACCTTCAGATCGCCCAAAACGACACCAGATCCACGTACAACTGACCTCCACGAAGCTGTTTCAGCGCTTAATCGACGAAGAAACGTGAATGTGTGTGCTGTACGAAGAAGAGGTTGCAGGGGAGAGAGAGACGCGAAGGAACGAGGAAGAAGACGACTGACGCTGGAGGGGGGCAATTTAAAAAAAAAAATTCCAACGACCGTAGCCGTTGGAAACCTGCACGCAAAACGCACCGTATTCATTAATAAGATTCCAATGGTAAAAACCGTTGGTAAATTAACAGAAGCCTTACAATTTCAACGGTCAAGCCGTTGGAAACATTACACATTAATTTAACGAATGCTAATCTATTTTTTCCAACGCATCACAGTTGGAAATTTTTCCAACGGTCACAACCGTTGGTAAAGACAAAAAAAAATGCCTACCAACGCGTGCACGTTAGAAAATTTTTACCAACGGTTCTACACGTTGGTAAAATGGCAGTTGGAAAATCATGATATTTTAGTAGTGTCTGTTTTCAACCAAAATAACCGAATTTTATACATATGTATTCAAAATCTCAAACATTCATCACATATTCCAATCTAAACACACATTCTAATCATATAACAAACATCTATAATCTATTTTAAATCCAAATATCACATTCATACACATAACAAACATCTATTACATGCGTAATTCTTTCCAAATTTAAAACATAAATACTAGTAGAGTAAAAATTTAGTTAATTTGGTTAACTGAATTTCAATTGAAGTAAACCGAAAACCGAACCAAAATTATATATTGATTTTTGGTTATAACCAAAAAATGAAATTATACCTAAATATCATAACTGTAAATTGAAAAAAAAATTCAATTATTTAATTATTTTGGATATAACCGAAATTTTGCTCACCCCTAGCCATCATATTTAAACCCACTTGTAGTACCCATGACATCGCTGCCCTCACTGGTGCCCAAGGTGTTAAATACCGTTACCGTTAAACATTTCGCACCCCGAAATTTTAAGGTATACTACATGATATACCACGCCGCATACCACTACCGTTACTGCAAAAAATAAATGTTAGAATATTATTTTTAGATGACATAATCTGTTTAATAATTTATTTTTACACATTTTATATGTATTCTAATTTTTCTCATCATAATTTGTCAAATATAAATAAAATATATATGATAGAATGAATATTTTTTTAATACAAAAAACATAACAAAAGGGTATATATGGAGCAAAATAAATAATACTAAAAAAAACTAATTTATTGATATACTATAAATATAAATAATACCATCCATATACTTTGCACATACTATAAATATAAATAATAACATCCATTAATTTTTTATATTAATTAAGAAAAGTAACAAAAAAAATTAAAAGTAAATGTTTATTTTATGATATGTGTATTATTTTTATTTTAATGTTTTATAATAAAAAAATGGGTAAAAAATTGAATACCGCAATACATATTACACGGTATTTATAGTATGCCGCAGTTTTTTGACAAAATAAATATAAAAAGTGTACAGTATGCGGTATACCATGAAATATCATGATATATTATATAATAAAATGATAAAATATAAAAATATTTGTACCACATACCCACAATAAATAATATACCGTATGATATGTCGTAGTATTTAATTGAGTGCTTAATTCAGTGCTGAGGCATCAGCACTGGCGATATTCATCACAAAATGAATCAAATCTGGTGTTGCCACTGCTACGCGTTGCCCATAACACCGAGGAACGTGAAAATTTCTAGAAAAGCTATTGGAAAACAATTTCAAAAAGAAATCTGTGGCAAATAAAACCAGATGGCTAAAAAGAAAAAATCAAAGAAATTTATTAAAAAAATCAATGCCATTTGCTATAAAAGAGTATCTGGGCAACCAAACAAACACATGTACGACGACGCAAGGGGCTGAGTTCCTCGTCTTTCGGTGGAAGAGAAGTGCAGATGCAAGGGCTGAGAAAAAGAAAAAATCAGCAAAGGGATGGCCTTTTTAACGGAGGTGAGGGCGGAGACAGTGGTCATCTGGAACGCACCGGCGGGGTCGGAGTTAGGGAGCTTTAGGAGAAGGTTGGCCCAATTTTCTTGAGGTGGGTTGAAGTTTGAGCGAGTGAGGAGAGAATGAGCGTGCGGAAGACAGGAGAGTGTGAGCGGGCCCTGAGGTGGAAAGTGAGACCGCCATTGGAGAATACAAGAGAGAACTCTGGGAGGACTTAGGCGAGGAGCGAGAGGGCATGAGAAATTTGGGTCTGGGAGAACGAAAGTTTCTTCTAGTTCATTTAGGATGAGAATTCATAGATCTGATTCATTTTTTTATTTCTTCTGATTCGTGTGTGGGGGAGAGAAGTGATTGATATTTTAGATCCATAACTTTTACGGGTGTTAGAAGTAGGATGAATAAAGTCTAAGGTGCTAGTAGTAGGATGAATGAAATCTTGGGACTAAAGTTATTATTTTTTACTAAAATTTCGTTAAAATTAATAATTAAACTAATTGAAAGTACCAAAATAGGACTCGAAAGATAAGTAGAGAGATCTCACTGAGACAAAATAATATTATTTGGTCCGGTTAGGACAAAGAAAAATAAAAAATAGAAACCCACCGTGAAGTTTACCAAAAACCAAGTCAATTATTTTATAGTTAATTGTTTTATAGTTACTAGTGTGCGTATATATATTCGAAAACGATGTTAAGTGCTCAGAAAGTCACATCCAAAGAAAGGCAGTTTTCTAATACAAATGACAAAGTGCGATACCCGTACATTTTCGTCTCTCGTGTTGGGCAAATCCACAGCTAGGGATACTTTTCTGTTCTGTAGTCCCTAATTTACCCGCATCACGTGGTTACGCGAATCAGTGCGGTGTCTTTATTCTCCATAGACACGTACTAATATGCCCAAGTGGAGATGGGCAACAAACAAGCTGGCTGTTCATGCCCACCTCTAGTATATGCTCCGCTGCATTAATCAATCTACGGTAATACAGCAGTTTTGAATTCGAGGTGAAGCACGGATCATAGCAAAGAACAAGAATGCTGCTATTTTTTTTACTTAAAATTTCATGTAGCAAGATTCCGTTTGTCTATAAACCGACAATCAGCTTTCCTTCAGAGTAACTTTCCGGTAGAGAATAGGTAACAAAGAAGATTACGCCTTACAAACAAAATAAGTTGAACAAAATATAGATTACTTTCCTCGTACCCGACAGGATCGATGCACTGCCTCAACTGGTCTACAGATTCACAACAAAGTGATGACATTAAAAACGTGGAGACCTAAATTCTTAGCTGCGTGCACCCCATAATTGTTCCTCTGCACCTTGTCATCGGAGCTGTCTGACGCCAAATTGGTCTGTCACCCCCGACTGTCAAGACATCGACATCTGCCATTGGTTTAATGTCCCAGTTAAAACGGTCAGGACCGATGACCCCTCCCATTACATAGATTTCATCTCTTAGTCCAACCATTGCAAACCCAATTCTTCTTCGGAACTCGGATGCTGAAACCACCACTTTTCTCAGTTGTTTCTCCTGCCTAAAAATAAGTCCATGACTCATCACGTAAATTGCCCCCTGGACTACTGCCATTGGACCTTGAAGCCAACCATAATCCTCAACTGCCCAACCAAGTCCCAGAGAATCCAGGACTTGAACTGTTGACAGACCTTTGTGCAACACATGGACCTTCCCCTCGATAACAATACCTGAGCAAGCCGAATTATGGGTTCGGTGGAGATCAGGTAACCGGATCCAGACATCTTTATCTGGGTCGTAGAGTTCTGCTTGGGAAATGGACTTTCGGCAGCTGGTGAAACCACCTGCGACAATGATCTTCCCATTCAAAACACAACATGCAAACATAGAACGAGGTACCAGCATTGATGCACGCTGTGCCCACTGGCGTACTACTGGATCATATGACCAGACCTCATTGGTTGCAAAACTACCATCTTGGTCACCAGTCAATGGGTCAACAGCATCACTGCCACCACCAAGCACAAAAAGCTTTCCTCCAGTAGAGACTGCACCAAAATGGGCAAGGTGCCTTGTTTTCGAAGGAAGTCTAGGGATATTGATCCAAATGTCTCGAAGTGGGTCATATAACTGCCATTCATTTTCAGGGTCAAAGGCACACACACAAAGTAGTTCCTCAGATGCACCAACCTCTTGACGAGCTTTCAAGAACTCTGAACTATGTATGGCAGCTTGCCATGAACGAGAAACGTGCTCTAACTTGGGATGGAGGTAAAAGGGAACTCGTGCAAGACATCTTAGGGCAACAGCATCCGGCAGGCCTTCGATTAATCCAGACATACTAACCAAGGTTTCATCTGCTCTCATTGACTCTTCACTTATGTAGGATTGTTGCACTGGCATGTGCTATCTGAGAAAAGGGAAAAGAAAATACATGTGAATGTGTAAGAACTAGTTCAGAGTTGCACAATTTCAATTATAAACAGTAAACTACAATGACAGGTGTAGTTGAAAGATTGGGACCAAGCCATAAAAAACTGCAGTCATAAAATTATCTAAAAAATTGAGTAGTAACAAAGTTTGATCCAGCAGTAAGAAGGCAGAGAGGAGAAACAGCCAAAATCTGTAGCAACAGCATAACGTAGATCCCTCACTGACCGCCACACAAACACCACACAAGATGCTAATTGCATCACAGCATTTCTCTCAGCCTCAACAGATTGAAATCAGTTTGGAATTACATATAATTGCCTATCACACTGTTCACTGGTTAAAAACTTGAACCCTCAGGATTTATTCCTCGAACTGCGCCATACATGATCCGTAGGCTGTAGGATGTAGCGATAGGTCTGATTTACGAAAAAAAACCTATGAAGAAATGATAAACAAAAGAGCACCATCCAAATACATACCAAAAAGACAATGGACGTGTCTGACCATATGAAAACAAAACTTGTATCTACAGCTGGTACTGTGGCAAATGATTATATCAGCTCAGTCAGCTCTGCCCCTGGACTTCATGTCTTTTTTCGAGGCACCTAAAGGGATTATCCAGAAACTGGAAGAAGTTAATAGGGGTTTGTGTGTGTGTGTGTGTGTGTGTGTGTGTGTGTGGTGGAGTTGAAAAAAAAAAAAATGTGCAAAATGGACCAAGAGACCTTTAGTCTTGGACAAAACTTTAGGGGCTTATGCCTTTGGTAATCTAAAATATTTTATCTGGCTCTTTCTGGCAAAGGGTGGTAGAGTTTTCTAGGAAAAATGAATTTCTTAAAAAACCAAAAATAGTCCTAGCATCAAAATAAGGAGATTTTTGTTCTGGTACATTCCTTCTCCTAAAAGAGTCTCATAGTTGGTCTGCAGTGTGGTCTGAAGTTGCAAATAAAGGTTCTCTTGAGGATATCAGAAAAGGGCTTCAGTTACTTAATAGTCTGTCATTATGACGACCATATCTAGGCCCTTCATGTGTGGGACCAACTATGGCTGTTACAATTCAATTTTCCTATCAGAAATGTCAACAAATTATAATGGTTCTAAGTTGCAATTAGGTGCTGGTTTTGGGATTGGCTTTGGAAGTGGGTTGGGGACAATCCTCTCATATACAATTTTTCTGGACTTAATAGCTAGCTTGAAATCTAGATGTACACAAGTATACAAGGGAAGAGGTATTAGTACTTTAAGTAAATGGAGGGGAATGCCAGCTTTTTCAGGACCCGTAGGGCAACCGAACCAGCTTTGTGTGGCAATTTTGGGGAAGGGGATAAGGAGGCTACGTTCGAACCCTGGACCTCCTCATGATATCCCCAATACTTTAGCCATGGGACCAAAGCCATGGGGATAGTAGGTGATTCTTTCAATTGGTCAAGAAGCTTATTTTACAATAGGGTTCAAATGCAATCTAGTATCATAACACTGTAGTCATCTTTTCTCACTGTATTTATCCTCGTCAGTGTGGTAAGCTATATATCAGGGAATTAGCTTCCACTGTCCTCCACTTGTCCAACTTATTCTGTAATGTCCTCTACTGATCTGACTATTTTTTGGTTAGACCTATAAGCATGAACATTTGAGGGGACAATTATATCTACCCTTCTGTGTTGATCAAACCATAAAACTTGTCATCCAATTTTCACCACGCCCTGCAGCTGGCCCTTTTTCTCTGTTTCTTCCCTTGGGTTAAGTCCTTGCTGATCCTAAAAAGATAAAACATTTAGGTGCTGGTAAGTCCACTCTTGCGTTGATCATTACCATTCCTGTTTGTCAAGTTGTGAAACTGCCCTTTTAGTTTCAGGATAAGAGTTAGCTTGCTATTTTGGGTTCTATTCTATCTTTAACTGCTTTTGCCGTTATCTTTCATTTATTACTGTGGTCCTTTCCCAACTCCTTCTAATTTCTCTTGATACTTTTCTTTTCATTCATAATAAAGTTTCTCTTTGCTGAACCTAAGGAAGTTTGGATGCCAAACAGTTTACATACTCCAATTTGTTTCAAATAAAACTGAAGGATATGTTTTGCATGGGACAGACATCTTTTGTGGGGAACTAGTTCCCATATGGGCTAACATAACTTACAATATCAGCACTTATGGGATGTAAGCTCTTGAAGTTCCATAGGACAAAACATGACCGTGTCTAATATATGGCACTTATTAGGATGAGGACACCGCACAATTCAGCATCCAATTTTTAACTATTAATGGCTGACATGTTTGGCAGAAAAGTCATCTAAAAGGAAAATCCACTTATAAGACATGAAATGGTAATCAAAGCTAAAAATGCAGCAGTCATTATAAGCATAAATCAGAACATACACACATGGACACTATTGAATGTCCCGGTGAGAAATTCTTGAAGTTAAGAGTTGAGGCAACTAAAAGCGAAATAGCAAAATTTTCACCAAAGATAACCA